>JBBPSD010000830.1:0-15328 GCA_038093415.1 Xerocomellus chrysenteron | reverse complement strand
GAAGGAAATGTTGCACTGATTCTGCCCTTGGAGGTAGCTCTGCCTCTCGTTCGCGCTCCCGCTCGCGGTTGACTTCACGTTCTTGTTCTTCTTCCATCTGTGCACTGGGAAGTGATAGAACCCCGAGGTCTTTGCAACGTTGCTGGATGACTGGGTCCAGTACCGAGAGGGTGCCCGAGGTGTTGTTGGTTTCGCAGGGTGCATAGAGATCACTCAGTGATTTCACATTTGGTTGGAGCCATTCATCCGATAGTTGCTGTGGTGTGAGGTCATTGTTGCAGAAACGAGACCAAGCATTATATCTCGATTCATGGCTCATGCCTTGTTGGGCCCAGTAAGGAGCCCGCTGCTGGATATCGGTCCAGGTCTCGTGTATTGCCCAGCATATGATGTCGACGGTGGTGATTTTGATAGTCGGATCGTTTTTACCGACCACAGCACGGACACTCAGATCAACTTCGGGTGGCGCAAAAAACATGACCGAGTGACCATGACCCAGCTTCCGCATCCGCATGCAGCCTGAAACATACAAACCGTGAGATTTAGAGATTGGGTCGCAGTGCCGAAACGAACCTTGCACCAGTGTATCCTTTGTTACCTTGGGACCCAGTGTGACAGCCGCTCGTGTCCCGACAGGGAGTCTGAGATCAGTACCCCTTGTATGCGCGTGATCCAGATAGATAACACAACGGTCTAGCTGTTGGGAAAGCGGCGAAGACGACAGTAATTGAGTGGCTCCATTTCGTGTGAGTACCGCCAGTTCATCATTCTCGTTGAAATAGATGGCTCCAGCAGCAACCCGGGTGATATCGAGCCATGCTGAAGCCAGTTGTCTATTGGAGAAATCGAGGATCTGTGCGCCAACATCCAGTAGAACACGAATTTCGGGAAGTTGTGTAGTTATCAATCGGAGAAATTCAAGCGTAGTCTGTCGTTCACCATTCTCGTGAGTGACATTGTAGGAGTCATTTTCGGGCTGCAAAAGATATGCGAGGACCTTGGCATTGGTTCCCTGCTGGTGGTCGAGGTCGCGCTGAGTAACAGACGTGGGTAACAGCCACCGGCCGTCATTCGTTCCCGAAAATCCTGATGCTCAACTCAGCGACTGGATTGAACGACATGCGATGAACCTCGGGGTCACTCACCGGTTATAAGCTTCTCCCGTTTCTCTCCTAAATCCCAACTAGACCCGGTCAGTTTCCAAGGAAATTCTTTCGCTTCCCGCGGGAACACCACTCGCGACAGGTAGAAATCTATAGCTGCTTGATTCCGAGTGAAGAGCGGGAATATGACCTTGTCCCATTGCTCCGATGACCTCAGGTTGATTTCGCCGAGTTTCCGGATCGAGTCCGGAATTGAATCGCGATCATAATCCTTGAGCCAAAGTGCGTATTCCGTAGATGGATAATCTTGGTCTAGTAGGATTTCGAACGAAACTCTCAGTTGGTCTTCGCTGAGACCGGCGTAGTAGTAGGATAAGCACGTGAGTATGATTGTAAGATCTGGATGGCCGAACTGGGTATTGGGTGCCGGTACGTCCTTGGCTCGATATGGAACGGCGAGCATTGTTGGAGGCCCATTCGAATCTTCATCAAAGTAGAGGCTGCGTTGCGGTGGTGGGACAAGGCCATAGTCAACGCGCCATCTCCGCTCCACAAGAGCAAACAACAGGATGTTTGAGGCCAGAAGACCACGCAGAAGAAGCAGTCCGCTCCACAGATAACTGTGATCAGAATGACTAGCGTACTCCTCCACCCTCTTTGCTGTGTCAGGAACTTGGAGGGTATCCTCGTCAGATATGAAGCTGCGGATTGCATCACGTAATGGTGAAGCGATGTGTTGAAAGTTGAAATTGAGAAGCCGGCCGGCCATAACGTCCTGCACAATCAATGATATTAGGCGCCGACCAACGTCGGAGGCTCGCACGGCGTGGATATGTGGAAATGATCCAGGTGGACTGCATTCATACTCTACGAAGTTGGAGTGATTTCTTGAGATGGCACGAGCAGCATCCTTTGCAAGCCGGAGAACTTGCTGAGTAATTGTCCATCGGTCAGGATATCCGTCCATATGTTGCTGTAGGCCAATCGAGTAAATCAATTGGAACCGGGAGTGAAGAATTTCATCACTCTCGTCCAGGATATCTCGAGCATGTGAATCGATCCACTTCTGAAGGCTCACCCACTTGGATGCATTGCTGGACGCCTTGTGAGAATTTATACCACACTCGTCATGGTGATCAGTTTGAGGGGTGTCCTTTTGGCTGTTTCCCGATATCTGGAATCGAATAACCAGCTGAATTCACGATCACCAATACATAATCATCCATGCGCACCGATCGGAATGACAGGGCTGTCTTGATGTACTTGTATATCAACTTTGGATGCTTCAGTAATCGATTGTGGTTAAGTTTTCCTGCACCTATCTGTGCCTCCACGCTCATCAACTTGAGTGACACGACATGCTCGGGCTGGACAAGTAGAATCCCACGCTCAGCCATACACTGAGACATAAGCTTGTGAAGATCGTTGATGCGAAGGCTGATCACCCGGCCAAGGTCGTCGTACTCGGGTGTGCGAGAGAAGGGTAGATGGTATATTGGCCTGTTAGCGAGCCCGCCAAGGCGAGCAACGAGTAATTCAAACATCTGGACCGTCAGTGCTTTTGGAACAATGACACGGACCAGCTGTTTGCCGGCAGCGAGGGCGGCAGCAGCGATGGGGATGATCACGGAGGATTTCCCTTCGCCCATGTTGACCTGCATCACAGTGTTTTCACCGGACCGTGGGGACATGATTTCCATCGCAGTTTCTGCCTGAGCCCGTCGAATGAGAAAGTTTCCTTGAACCTGACACAGACGAGGAGCGGGGTCAGTAACGACGAGGATTCGGATAGAAGGGAGCCACCTGGATCAACAGCCAGTCTGGGTATTGTTCAGCATCCCACCCGTCACATCCCTCGTTCTCCAATTCCTTCGAAAATTCTTCTTCATGACCCTCCAGGGTAAATCGTAGCAATCGCCGGGCACGCTGAAGGTCCAAAAGGAGTAAGGCCAGCGATATCAAGCATTTCTTCCAACGTGGAGGGATGCCAACTGGCGAGGTGGTTGCGAGATATCGCAAAAGGACATCCGCAGTAATCGGCGGCCAGCGACCAAGTTGATGCAGTGCTTGTTCATGCGGATCGGTCGTCGGAACCAGGCTCTTCTTCAGAATGTCCAGAGAGTGCAGGTAGTTGACTCTGCACTGCACATAGTGCTTCCCAAGTACCTCGATGGGATTCTCACCCACTGTGTGAGTCACATGAGACACTACGCGAAGAGATTGTACACTGGTGTCAAGGTGAGCGATGTATTCTCGTTGAAACGAGGAGTCCGCCCGAAGAGAGGAGAATAGTCGATCCAATAGGGGGATATCATCTGACGATGTCTTGCGACTGTCGCAAAGCCTGAGCAAGGCACTACGGGCCGGTAGTTCTGGCGCTAGGCGGTTGCAAAGTAGTTGATCGAGTGCAATCCGTCTAGGAAAAGACTCTTCGAAAGATGAGATCGAGTGTAAAAGGGCTTGTCCAGGTCCAGCGGGAACGTAGGTAGTCAAATACTTGTTCTCATCGTAAACTTCTAGAGAGGTTGATCCAGTAGCATTCAAAGGAAATAGATATGCAGCCCGTCGCTCAGCGTGCTTGTCTGGCTTTCTACGTCGATACGAATGGCGATCAGTCCAGTAATATCTATCTAGGATTTCCTGGTACGCAGCGTTGATTTGAGGATACTGGGTTGAAGTCCAAAAGTCTTCGGCATTGAACACTTTCCGTTTCATGATTGACCGACACCCAGCCGACTGTAGGAGACAAAGTGCTGCCTGAGCACCCGTTTTGCCTGTCAGTGGATCAGGCCGATGGCAGCTAGTCATAGCATGCAGATAAGCAAGATATCGCGTGCTCGCCAAGGTGCCATTCCCTATCAGACAGCCCAGTTCGGCATCCACTTCGTAAGTGCGATATAATGTCAAATGTTCATCGGGTTCAGTGTCATAGACTGCGTCAATGTCAATCCAAACCTGATGAATGCCGTATGTTTTGGGAAAGCCATTTGGTATGAGGACACGTCTTGGGATAAGGGCCTCTGGAATAAGGGCCCCCGCAATGTGGGTTTTCGGGCGAAGAACAAGGAGGTTCTCCAAACCAAATAATGCACCAATACATTGATTCTCGTCGTAAACCATGCCCTTGAAGTCGCGCGACTCGAGCTCTTCCCTTTCATTGACAAAAAAGGAAAAGGAGTAACGCGGTAAAGTAACGGACAACCGCCGCTCGTATGCAGAGTCAATGGGGAATGTGGTGATCAGGAGATTCCTGGGCTCGTTCTGCAAGTCTTCGTCGTCTGAGGACCTCCAGCTCCGAACGTCATTGAGACACTCGAAACACTTGGAAACCATTACCCAGGTGGGACTTCGGATGTCCACAAGAGTCTCACAACCCCTGTACATACGATATTGTCCAGATGCACAATCAATCCTCCAGTTCTCTGACGATTGGTCCCATAGTTGTTCGACAGGGCGTATCTCGATGATCTTTGTGGACAAATTCAACCAATGTACATGACCATCGACGAGTGCTGGCGGAAGATCTCCTCGAAATTTGCTCCAAGGAATCAGCGCAAGGATATCATTCGTTTGATTGCATCGCATTCGAACTACCCAATCGTCATCTCGCAGCAAAAAGTGCACCTGTGAAGTATTTAAATTATCATGATCATGTCGCGTAGTGTTTTCAATTACCTTGTTGTTGGACATCATAGGGAGGGTCGTGAAATCTGTTCCTGGGAGATTGGATGGTATGAAATAGAAGTCTTGCTGCAAACGATAGTTGGGAACGCTCGTTAATATCAAAAGCTGCAGCATATACGCACATTACGAAAGAATTCCCTGACATCATGCGGCAGGCCACCCAATGTCTGACCAGCTACTCGAAGGTCCCCATCGAGCAGGTTAACGTGCACTGTTTGCGAGGGTTGGTCCACAGTCGCTTCGGTGTTGCAAGTAAGCCAGCGAGCATTTGGATACTGCAACTGTACCCATCTTTGTATCCCTGGGTAATAGCTAGCGAAAATTTTGGCAACTGCAAGGTCCACACCATAGTCTGATGGATCGGCGAGGATTACATCCCGCAAGATCTCCTCGACAGCGGGAGAGAGACGGCGGTCTCGTTCGAGGAGCAGCTCTGAATACTCGTCAGTGATGTCTGAAGAGTTGAAGTCAGCTGTGCTGAGGGTAATTGGCATTCAGTAGTCAGACATACATTTGCGATGAGATCCGTGCATAAAGAAGGCGCAAGAAAGCAGGGCGTCGACATCCTCCGCGGAACGGAAAAGCTTGCGGAGGGTAGCAGGGTCGACGTCGAGCGTGCTTCGGCAAGTGGCAGCCATGGCTTGCAATAGAGTTCTGCGTTCTTTGTTCGTAGGCGCCTGTGTCAGGTCGTATGACAGCTCTTGCACCCAACTGAAAGTCTTCCTGCGTACGCTCCGAAGAAGTGCGATGGCACGCTCAGAGACCCCTTCACTGGAGCTCGATGCAAGCACCCGACTGAGCAGCAAAGAAACGGTACTCATCAGAACTCCATCGATCGAGCGAGTCCCAACATCCACCACCAAGCTGTCAAGCTCGTCTAGGAGGGCATTGCAAAAGCACGGGTCTTGAAGCTCTTGGTGCCAGACCCATGCTCCTGTATTCAGATCGAGTGGTCCGACCTGAGAGGCTGCGTGGGCGAGAAGGTAATGAACTGGGTGACGACGGAGGTTGAGAGTTCTACTGCGCAGCCCCTGGAGGATGTTGAGCCATTGGAGTGAGCCACCACTCCGCAAGTGTGCAAATGCAACGAATTCGTCGAGGGAGAGATCCGCGGGACAGTCCACTTGTGCAGACAGGACGTCGTTGGAAGTGTGAGAGGTGTCATCCACAAATTTTTCCAAGTCTTTGCAGGGACAGCCGTGATGGAGAAATAGATTGTACACGAGGCTCCGCGGAAGCAAGACATCTTTTGTGCGCTCTCCAATTGGCGTCCATACTGAGAACCCGCCCAGATGTTGAACAACATGACGTAACATCGGGCTATTTCGGGATCGATGAAAATAAGCCAAGTGGGTCTGAAAGCGGAGAGGTGGCCCTTGGCGCTCGACAAAGTAAGGCTGCAATGCAGGGACACGCGCAAGTAGATGATCCTCCGAGTCTCTCTCATTCATGTAGTCACGAAAAATGTGATCGTTGAAACAATACAGAATGCGGGGCGCCGCAGACCGCCAGATACGAATGCACGCTGGGCATTGCAATTCGAATACGACAACTTTTGCATGTAATGGCAAGGCGGGCAACGGTGATTGGGCGCACTCTGCCAGTTGTCGCCCGAGTAGATGTTGTTGGGATTCTTGGTATCCATCATAGGTGTGTGCGAGGCTTACGCCTTCGAGTTCCGGACCAGCCCGTCCAGCGACCTTTTCCATCGCATCTTCTTCGATGCGAGCTTTGAGCCGCTGAAGTTGCGGGAATTGGTCATAATAACGAACGGGGAGACTGTCTTCGGTGAACTCATTCGACAGTAATGACCATCCTGGACGAGATCGAGAATGGCGAGCAGAGAGGTACTGGTATGCGCAGGAAAGACGATGGAGGCTTGTTGTCTTGCGCAGGAGCAGCCTTTCCAGGAATGCAATTGGAAATTCAGGGGGATAGTCGGCGAGCATGGGAATCTCCTTCACAACCAGCTTGTCCAGTGCGACATAAAGCTGAATCCCTGTCAATAACCTGATGGACATATCCTCTGGATTTAAGGAAATCGCCTCATATGCCGCATTCATCATGTATTTATCCATCAAGATCTCGAGCTGTGCACATGCCTCGTCCACATCAGTGACGCAGGCGATCCAATCGTCGATGCCCTCTTCAACTGATCGCTCGACGTCATAGAGAGTAACGTCAGGGTCGGCATCATATGCCTCGTCAAAAAAGGCTCCATTCGAAGACAAGAAGTCCTCAATGGTGCCTCGGCGACGATGGCTGGGATGGAAGGGACTACCAGGTAGTTGGAGGGGAGGCTTCGCGAGAGCGTTGCGAATATATTCACGACTGTTCAGAAGCGAGAGCTGCGTGTCTCTGGTGAGTTCATCCTGAGAAGGATTCCGAAATGGGGATGGGCGAGCGTTCAGCTGCTCCCACCTGGCGTCAAGGATCTCTCGAAGACAAGTGTCTGTCTTCAGTGCCATTTCGGTGAGCCAGTCGGAGGTAGAAGAGCCAAGCTTGGTTAAACGCCGAAGAATTCGAGATGACATCAGGTGAAGCAGATCTTTGGAAAGACTTGTATTGATTTTGTCCCTTGCGAGGGTGCACATGAGGAAGAGTATGAAGCGTTTGTAGAAAGTACGTCCAAGAGAAAGGTTAAGTGTCGTCTGAATTGCTACCCTGACGAGAAGCCAAAGAGGCGAGCGACGCCAAACGCCCTTGGCATCGCCATCAACTTTCCACGACCGGCCAACGTGGTCATGAACACGTTTAATGATGTGGAAAACGTCAGCAGTGTGACCACCACCCCAGATGTTGGAGAGTGGTGTAGTACGTTTGGTTATGGGGGGAACATCAGCAGTGCGACCAATACTTTGCAAGACGCCATTAAGCAGTGCATTAATGTATTGAGGATCTTTGGGAGGAGGGAGAGCAAGATCCGAGTCGGCGGGGCCGGGGCTCGAGAAAAATTTGGCAAGTCCAAATTGGAACTCCCCGTTGTCAAACACCTCGTTGGGCATCTCGACCGCCGATCCAGGATACGAGCATGTCAGAGGCTCTGGCGTTTCCTCTACAGCATCTGCGCTTGGGGACACCTCGAATCCCTCGCACAGCGTGCAGTTCTCCCGCTTCGTGAGGATAATCCCGGCATTTTGACGTCGGATGAAAAATGCGAGGACATCTAGAGGTTGTCAGCACGGCCCGGAATCTGTGGGGAACATGCGAACGTACCTCCTGTTTGCATTCCCCGCAGCTGGGATATGACGCGGTCATAGTCCATGTGCTCCGACTGAACGGAGGCTCCTAAGTTGTCTAACATCTTCGTGATGCGGTGCCACTGAGCTTGCTCAGAGGTTTCGCAGAGGTGGGTGCCATAAGCATGGGCAGCATCGCACACCGCACGTGCGAGCGAATGACTGTTCTCTGGGGTATTGTCGTTTTTGTCAGGGGGCCGGATAGGAAGAAAAACATGGGTAACAATATGGACGAATGCCGGTGAATTCATTGTTTGAAATTTGGGATCATCAGTGGAAGAGGCGGTAGACATGGTGGTATTAGGGTGAGGGCGAGGACACAGCAAGTCACTGGGGACAAACTAGACCAAATTGAACGTCTGCCACGAGTTCCTTCCTCTCAATCATTACCGCCAGCATTAAATTTGTTCAGTCCTAGCCCGAGAACAAGACGATAAACATCCACGAATGGCAAGATTGATGAGTCTTCGATACACGAAAGCGATGGGGACAAGTGACGGAACTTACCCCGCCTGCCATACGAATCATTCAGCGATTGTTGTGGGGAATGTTGGCGACAATAGGAAGAGACGTCCCTTCCTGCTTACGGACATTATGGTCTTTCCCGTCGTTTCTTGACTTTGACAGAAACCTTGTGAGTCTCTGAGTTGAAGTCCTATCCCTCGGTGATTTGTGCATGACAGCTCTTCTCAGGAAGCACAGGAATGGTGTTCAACAATATTTCCTTTCACACTACATATCCTGGGGTAGTTAACGGGTGCGACGCACGGGCATGCTTGTAAGTTTTTCAGGTTATAGATACGTACCTGTATTTACTGACGTAGCCTGCATTATAGTCGATGTGTAAATCTATATTGACGTATTTTCGTGTTCCATAAATTCCCAACCTTTTTCTATTGGGACATGTAGGCTCTACTACTCGCTATGGGGGCGGGGAAAGCGATTGTTGCATTTCCAATTGCCCAGTTCAGCCGATGCGTACAAGTCCGGAACGCTCTCGACAGCATCGCTGAGGGCTCGATGAAACCCACGAGAGATTCCTCGTTATCGACGCTCGGACTCGAGGAGGGTGACTTGCCCAACGAGCTTGGGTTTGGTCGCTGCATCCTCTGCAGTTGCACGAATTCGTGGCGGGTCTTCACTCGACTCCGATGCATGTAGGTCCTACTTGTGTGAGTGCTTGGTGACTTTCACTGAAAAGAAAGGAAAATCTCATTTCAGCGTGAAGGCGAATTCCAACTACCAATCTGTCTTTTCGAACACACTGAACATCCTATTGGCCAGGAGTACCTTGTTGCATGAGTACGACACTCGCTACGAAAGACAAAATGTCTGTCTCAAATATGCCGTTCCCAACTATTAGCTGGCGGCGATAACGACGTCTCTATACACGAGAATCCTTTTCTCCCCATGACACAACCATTTCTCGACTACGTTGCTCCCGGGCACTTCGGATAGCTTTACCCTACTCAGTTGGATGGACGGTTCAGGAAACGATCCCTCCGCGTTTTATCCGGTAACATGGCCTGTCGATGTTCGGGTTCGAACCCCACTTACCGACAATACTTGGAGTCTGCTAAAAGCTGAGAGTCTTCAGAGCGCCGCCGTGTTACAGACAACCCGGGATTTCGACGCGTTTGCTTTCGCGATATGCTGTACGGTGACATGTCGACAGGATCGTTGACTTCCTGGAGGATCTTGGAATCAAGGTACTCAAAGTATACAGCGTAGCAGCGACACAGGCGCCACCTAATGTAATGCACGTCAAGTGCATGCTTGGATTTATGTAAATAAAAAAAGTGAAATCGAAAACCAAGATGCTCGAGGTCACGGGGGGAAACGAAAGAAAGCATTCGGCGAGCGAGGGTCCAAAGAACCAAATCAAGGTGGGGCAGAACGGGCGGCCGAGGTGCACGAACAGATGCTCCCCGAGCAAAAGAAATTGGCCGCCGTTGCCGGACAGTCGCAGATGGACCTTTGAAAAGCGTGGCCGAAAAAGTCATCATGCAGCGGGATCGTCACCATCGTCGTGAGACGCGCAGCAAAAAAAATGTATTCAGGAACGGGATACGCAACGACGGAGGGGGTAGATGCGTAGACAGCAACAAAACAAACAAAACACACGAAGTATTACAATAGAATAAAGATGGTAAGGATGGGCAAGGGACGAAGGGGGCAATCTCCGTGTATACTTTTCTGCACTGACAACGTTCCGCCTGTCCATCTTCATCAGGGCGATCTGCACCTTGCAGGTTGCGAGGTGTGAATTCAGGTCGTTGGACCATCCTCGGAGCGCCACGATCCTCTGAGAGGATCGGGACGCAGATGCGGATGTGGATCGCGATTGGCGAGGATGAGAGTCGTCCTGTTCAGCAGACGTGTCCTGCGTCTCTCTAAGTGAAAAGAATATCGACACCTTAGGTAGAGCGCGAAAGGGCAGATCCACCAATTTCGGGACAAGGCTGGATGCGGCCCCCGTCGACGAGCCAATGTCACGAGTCATTGAAATATTTTCACTGAGCCGACTGACGCTACTCAGCTTCAAAACTCTCATGATTGGCAATGGATCGGCAGGATGACAGACGTCAGATATCCCCCTACCTACAATATGTTCTGCGCTTGGGTCAGCAAGACTATGTCTGATACCAGGAAGCACACCATTTTTGGCGACGTTGCCTGTTCCCCACGAACTGTTGTTGACGGAATGATAGCTCCCATCACATAGTATATCGGGTATTCGAGATGGCTGCGCCGTCGAGTCCACCTGAAAGCCGATATGGTATGCGACTTCATCAGCTCCATCGGGTGTGTTATGTACACGGGATGACGGTGACGAGATTGATAAATGCCTGCCCCCTTTGCTATGATTGATCAGGGTTGTTTGGCATTCCTTGGAGGACGAAAGCAAATTTCGCTTGCAGGAACCGGTTTCTGGGACGCGAAGCGACGTGGTTCACCCTTTGCGAGGTTACCAGTTGGAGACTTGAAAGAAGCAATTATGACCAAGAACTTGCTCGTTAGATGGCAGAACGTGGTGGAGGCGCATACAATGGGACAGGATGTCCACAATGGGCACGACAGATCCACGGGACCGAGCTGGATGTGGGATTGGGGCGATTCAATACCCGTGAGAGAATGGAGAGAACGCAGTTAAGGGGAGAGGGCATTCGTGAGCGCGGAGGACGTGGATCAGGGTTGGTGGTGATCGGGCGAGGGCAGTGGCTCTGGAGGGATGAAAAGCATGATGCATGGTGTGCCTGAAACACTCTGTCTCGAGATCAGGCAAGGGTGGGTTTATGTAATGGGCGGGACAGGCGTGCTAGAGCAGTGAGCGTGCGAACGAATTTCCAGAACTAGGACATTGCTATCACCCTCTCGCACTTGCATTATGTAACGTTTGGTCCCTTTCTTCCCGAGCAACTGGCAGCCTCAAGAAGAGGAGCAACGAATATCACTCTAATAATCAGCCTGCATGATTTGACCCTCTCTCCCAGAATGTACTGTTTTAACTTGAAGCCCAAGCATATGGACGACGACGACGACCCCACCGCGCTTTTCGACTCGGAGCGATATCTCTGCGCTGATGTGATCGCGCTATGAACAGCAACGTCGTACACTAAGGAAAACTGCTTAGTCGCCTCCGCATCTCTCCTCTCAGCTGTATTCTTTCCACAATATTCATTTCCTTACGCTGTTCGATATCATCACGAGCCACCTGATTTTCTGGTAAGGCCTTATAATGCCTTAGTAATAAATCAAATTTATATACAGTTGATATGCTCATAATGCATATGATAGTAATGCATTTCCGTCATTTTGCATTAATTTTCGGGGGGTCCCATGTTGGGCCCAGCCAAAACATGAGAATTTTGCATATTGCATAGTCATTAGATAGCTATGCGTACATATGCATTGTGATGGAGCTACCTAGGGCGGGCGAGGCCGAGCAAATCACATGGTTTACACCTGTAAACAGGCAAAAGTCAATTCCCACGTCTAAGAAAACTTTCCCAACATCACGCCGGCCCAATGCTCAATGTGAAACGGAAGCCCCGGCAACTCGGAGATAAACCCACCAATTGCCCACCGGTGAAACGGCAGAAGCACACTGAAGATGTGGCAACCTCTGCACAGCCGCCACCACAAACATCACGCCAGAACCTTACTCTTGCTGACTGGTTGTTGGTTTATGCTTACATCGATGCACATCCAGGTGTTTCCCAAGGCAATGTTGTGGAGCACTTCCAGACACGTCACGAAGGTGCCCTGATCTTCAATCAGTCAACCTTATCTCGCAAGCTTCGAGAACGCCCAAGCATGGAGGCTCGTGCCAATGACAACCCCCAGTCCTTGTCATCGAAGAGGCCTCGGGTTGTTACCAGGCCTGATGTCGAACGTGCACTTGTACTTTGGGTGCGGGATATGGAACAGAGAGGCGAGACTGTCTCAGGTCCAATGTTGAGGGAGAAACGAAAAAGATTTGAGAACAAGTTTCAGGTTCCTGAGACCGAGAGATTGTTAGGGGAAAGTTGGGTGCAGTCATTTTGTAACACCTACAAAATTCGTGAAATTCGGCGACATGGGGAGGCTGCTTCTGTTAATCTCGATGCTGTTGAAGTCGAGCGATTGCGGTGCCGGCAGCTTCTCGCAAACTATGCTCCACGAAACCGCTTCAATATGGATGAAACATCATTCAACCCCTAGTGAGTTCTTGTTGTTATCTTATCAAACTCTATTTCTAAATTGTTTCCAGTGCTCCACCTGACCGTGGCCTCGCTACAAAGCAACTGAGTGGGAAAAAGAAAGAAAAATTCCGAATTTCCATTGGAGTTGCATGCAATGCAGATGGGACTGAAAAGCTTCCCCTGTTTTTTGTCGGCAAGGCAGCCAAGCCACGATGCTTCAAAAAGAGGACCCCCGAGGAACGTGGATTTTATTATCGTAACAACAAGAAGGCCTGGATGACCTCAGAGCTTTTCGAGGAGTAAGATCATTACTTACCCTATGTTCAGCTCACTGTGACTAACAATGATGTCGTCAGGTGGGTAAAGAAGCTCGATATTAGGATGAAGCGGGAAAATCGGCACATTATTCTCATGGTGGACAATTTTTCTGGGCACTGCTTATCGTACGAACCATCAAATGTTCGACTCGAACATTTCGAGCCAAACATGACACCCTTCGTCCAACCCTGTGATGCTGGAATTATCCGGTGCTTCAAGGCATTGTACCGTCGTAATTTCAGCAGGCGAGCAATTGATCTTGACGAAGCTGGTGAGCGCGAGATCTACAAGACAGATCTTCTTGAAGCCATGGTGATGGCAAAAGAAGCATGGAATTCCGTGACACCAGAGACGATCAGAAACTGTTGGATTCACACAGGTATTCAACCGTAAGCCACTCGTCCATGGTTTTGACTCTGAGTCGAACTTATTTTTTTTTCACAGCGAAAACTATGTTATGGATGGCGGGTTGGATTCTGAGTCCCTCGTCAACTTGCCCTCATCATCTCAATCAACAACCCCGCATGCCGATCCTCTCGCATGGAAGATTATCTATGAATTTGCCACAACAGACCTATCACTACCGAATGCTGAAATTCGCCTTCAGGCTCATCTCGGTAACCGCTTCGTTGATGCGGACTGGCGACCAGCCCTTCGAGCTGTCATGGATGCTGAGGGGGATTCTGAAGCTGCTGTAATTGCCATCAAACCACTCGAGCAAGCAGCAATGCGTCGACTGGGACTCAAAATTCGCATTTCACTTCGTCCAAAGGAGCTCCCTCAACTCAAATTGGCAGAAGATGAACTTGTTCAATCCATCAAGGACCTCAAGGTGCGAAACCGCATTTTCGACACCCTACCGACTCTGGACGAAGTACTGGATCCCCCCGAAGAAGTTGAGATCCGTGAAATTGAGATTTTCTCGAGTGGTGAGAGAGGTGAGGAGGAGATTGTAGATGCAGTACATCACGAGATGGCTGTGGCAAGGGGCGAGGTCATCGAGATTGACTCGGACGAAGAGGATAGCCCAGACCCGTGCATTACAAGGGTCCAGGCAATGTCGCTATGCGAGCAACTTGCAGGGGCAGTGTTGGAGTATGGCGAGGCTGAGGATATCTTCGAATTGTCGAAGCGGCTGTGTCGTTTTCGTGCACACTTGCGGCGGCAGGAGTTTGCCAATGCGAAACAGACGACTTTGGATGCGTACATAGGTAAACGGTAGTGTAGTTCAGTTGTGACAGTAATGTCACTATTTGTCACACATTGCTATCTTGCATAACCATGGTAATGCATTAGGTTTTTGGGGGTCCCGACTCTATGCATTATGAGCGTATCAACTGTATATCTCTATTCGGGACGCAAGGGTGGGCCGTCCTACTCGCAAATTTTGATGGCTCGCAATGGCCTTGAATCAATCGCGTCAGATTTCTAACCCGGGCCACCTCACGATTCCTCCTGGTTCCACCATGGATCTGACCGCCGGGCTTAACCCGGAGGTGCTTAACCATCCATGAGTTCAACTCTGAGAGAATGTTTGTCCACTCAACGCCGCCATACGTTTCTTCATGATCAGGTTCACAACACCGGTAGAACAATGTCCCGGGCGGTCTCCTTATCTTTTCCGCAGCGCTTCCACTGACATGAGATCATCGTAGATGATCGACGACCGATGGGGGTGAATTCTGTGCCATTGGTCGGGGCACTGCTGATTTTCGTTATCGCTCAAATTTTGGTTATTGGGCCCCCAACGTTTTACGGGTAGGTTTATGTGGCTCGCTCGAGGGATGATCGATGAGTTCTAGGATGAATTAGTTCCTCGATCATCGGGTTCAATACATCCCATTTGAAATGCGGATGTGGAAGGCGCGCTGATAATCGATCAGCAACAATAGCCTTTTTTTTTTCATCCGCAATATGGGCGTGAAATGATCGAATGGTAGAAAGACGGAAGTCATCGCTTCAAGGCTTCTTGCTTGCCATGCTTGCGACAGGAACGTGATCAATGATCCTGATCCTGAATGGAACCATGGCGTCTTTTGACCGCACCCCCATTGCCTTAATGGTTCTTGAAATAGTTTAAATACCGGGTAGACAACAGCTGCCAGGGATTCCCGAGGCTGAATCACCCACAACCTCTCTCCTCAACTTTGCTGTTCATCCGAGTCCCTGCCAGTATACCAATCATGTCTTCCAAATTACAGTCCACTTTAGGGTTTCTCCGGATGAATGATTGCTTATCACGTACGGTCCGAGTCGTTCGCACCTCTAGTTAATGATTGATCTTATGGACAAACACAGT
>JBBPSD010000829.1:0-15334 GCA_038093415.1 Xerocomellus chrysenteron | reverse complement strand
AGTCATTCCTCTTTCTATTTCAACACGGCTACATTGTCACGATCGTGCTCAGTGGTTGCCATGGCATAGAATGCCCCCAGTGTAGCCTTATGGTCAAGACAAGCATTCCCAGCACGGTCCCATTACGCACTAGTGGTCAATTCAGTGCGCTGGCGAACCATTATCGCAAGAAGCCCTGCCTCACCGCTTTGGCGCGCAAGGAACAAGCAGCCAGCTCTGCTTTGATTCAGGAAATCACTTCCCCGGCCCTTTCTCGCCGGTCGTTGACTCCCGCTCTTACTCCGAGTCTTAGTCGCACAAGTACTCTTGACTCATACACGTAGGCTTCTATCCATCAATTGCTCACTTATTCTCAATCATTTATTTTTCTTTGTTGCTCACAGTCCACCGCCTCCAACTCCTGTTTTCAATGGAGTCGCTTCAACAACGTGTTTCGGTTTACCATTTCGCTGGTCCATCTCTCAAGGAACAAACATGCAAATGAACATTCCATGGGCTCGAACGCTTACGGGTGGACCGGATGAACTCCCCTTCACCATCAATACCATTGACGGGCAAACTTACGCGCGATCCTCTGAGTGCACCCGTAGTGCGCAGCCTCGCAGTTTGTGCTGTCCTCCATGCATGGGCCTTGAGTCGAAGGTCTGTGAGCTTGGAGAGACGATCACCACATACAAGAAAGGCACACGCAAGATCCTCATGACAACCGTTCAACTCCACTCGCTTGCAGAGGAGCGCCGTGTTGAAATAACTCGATGGAAGCACATGGTAAGTACCTTTATAACATAGTCTGTATCTTCAGAGACTGATATCTCCCTAGTCGCTCAATGATCGAAAGCGAGTTGGTCGCACCCTTGAAACGCTCAACGTTCATTCTGGCCTTGTGATGGCCCTCTCACAGAACGATGCCCCATGGTTATGGCACATCCTTCAAACTCTCCACAAGAATGGTGCGAGCATTCGCACTATCCTTTGCCGTATTGAAGAGGCGGTCGCAAATGGTTACAAGCCCCGCGGGTATGACCAAGACGAATCTGATCTTGCCCTCCTTATTTACCATGTTGGTGGCGCCAATCTTCTCACTGCACTCGGCCAGCGGCTCTGTCTGCCGTCCGTTCGCACTGTCCGTCACAACACATCCAGTATCCAAATGACCCCAACCATTGGCCCCATCACCTCGGATACCATCGTAAAGAACATCTGTACGATTGCCATTGAGCCTCGAGCTCTTGCAGGCCAAGCACCACGACGTGGTGTGAGCCTGCTTACTGACGAGATTGCTCTCGATGAAGCAGCAACATATCACCCAGTGCAGAATGGTGTCGGTGGCTGTTGCTGGAAGCACGCTGGGAATGCATATCCATTTCTTGATACCTACGAGTCGGCCGAACAACTTGCCAAGAAACTTGCCTCTGGAGAAGTTCATCTAGGAAAGGAGATGACAGTCGTGGTGGCCCATTGCTTTGGCGAAGATGGGGTATATCCTCTGCTCGCTGCCCCCTCTTGCAAAGAGGAAGATCATTCAGATTGGGAGTCTCTCATGCGCAAGCTTATAGATGCATGGTATCAGACAGATGCGCCTCAGAAGATTGGACCACTATGGTCCTTTGCGACAGATGGTGACGCCACTCACCGCAAAGTGGGACATAGAGTCTTCATGGCAACAAAGCTCACGCCATCATCCCCCCTTTACTCTATACTCTCAGACCTCGTCGGCCTTAATCTCTACACTGGTCCTCACGATACAACACTGGATTTCAATTACAAACACCACATCAAATGTACGTGATGCTCGCTCAAGCCTTACGTGAGACTAATAAATCATTTAGGTCTGTGCACTGTGATTCGCTCATCACATGGCATTTGTCTTGACAATGGACGACTCCTCACTTCAAAGCTATTCTTACATTACCTTCCTTGCCTTGATGATGTTGACGAGGCTCAGGCTAATCAGCTGCTCTTTCCCAATGACCCGCAAGATGTACCACATGCAATTGAACTCATCCATGCCATCATATGCCTTGCCGAGATCGATCCTACCCAGCCCCCATGGACCAAGTCTGGCGATCTCCCAGATGTGGATGTTGTCATTGACTTCGAAGCAATAAAGATGCTTGCAAACATTCTCCATAACTTCGTCAAACCATTTATTAATCCTACACTCTCACTTGCACATCAAGTTTGTCATATCAGCATCTGTTCCCACCTTCTCTTTTGCCAGTATCGCCTCAATCACACCGCTTTTGTACCAAATCCGCTCTACTACGACTTGCAAACAGCCATGAAGAACATTATCTTTTCCATCGTGAAGCAGCTCTGGCTCGACTCATCCATGAAGTTCTCCCTCCTTGATGTCGGCACTGATCCAATCGAGGTCCTATTTGGCATGGTGCACATGTGTGGGGGGCACAGTAGTGCTGTTAACTACAAACAGGGCATTGATCGTCTTCGGTCTGCCTGTGACATTAATGGTGTATACTCCCGCAACCCAGCCCTTCATTGTGGACATCAACGACTCAACTTGACGTGCTCGGAACATCTCGACCACATTAACCGTGATATGTGGAAGGGTGACACTGTAGTGCATAATGTCAATCTACAATCTGCATGGTTCAAAGGATGCTCCTGGGCTATCTTCATTCTCTCAAGTTCTCCCATCTGCATGGAAGACTATAACTTTGACAAGATCTTCTCCACCGAAGGGGTTGATCTTCTATGTACATTTGGAGGCAGAAAATATCCAGGTATCAATCATGACGATGATGGGCGTCGTGTTGATGAAGACCAACCTATCACTTTGTCCATTCCAGAACTTGAACCGCCTTCTCAAACCAGCTTATCTCCAACATTCGGGATGCCAGCAGAGGAACCTCAAATGGACAATCTTGATCCCAGATCTGAGTTCATCACAGAGGACGACGACGAACTCGCTCTGTCATTTGAAGACCAGCTCGAGCATAATCTCACTTATGGACCATCAGACTTGGACTCACTTGCAGATCAACTTGAACATACTCCCTCACTTGTGTCCGTCAGTGATTCCGGTTCATCTTTGCCTCCTGCACCACCCTCTGGTCAAGGAGTTCGTCCTCGCGATTATTTTTTTTGCAAGGGGAAATGGGTCCATAAGGCATTGGTGTGTCGCCTACTGCTCAACCATGACTTTTCGCCCAAGTCGCAAGATTGACTCTTGCGCGTACGCGGATTCACTTCGGTCAACAAGCCCATTGATAATATCACATCAACATCAACATCAGGCGACAGCTTATCCGAGTCATTCGTTGTCAGCAATCCATTCATTACACTCATCTGTATTAATGATCACACGACGTCACTCGCATTGGTCTGCTTGATGGATATCCACGAGAGTGGTATCTCTCGCAATGACATAAATGTCAAGACACTACAAGAGAACGGATCAAAAGTGAAGATCTCTGGGAACATTCTACTCCTTGTCCCTTCCCAATCCTGTGATCCACCCGACCTCGAATCTGTGCCATCTTCTGTCACATGGGTATGGAATGGAGGATATCTGAAGAGCGCATCCGCCGTTCCTGGTGTTGACGCCGTCACACAGAAAGTGGTTGAGATCTCAACTTTGGGATCACTGATTGAGCTTGTCAACCCAAGTGTTGTCGAAGTGTCTTCTCACCTCAGTGTCGACAAGTCGACAGAGGTGAACGCAAGTGGTCTCACATGGTCACTCAAGCAAGACCCTCTCGATGCTGCCATCGATGTCATTTGGAACCGGTTGTTGGGGACAAAGATGCCTGTCTCGAATATCACATTGGTTCGTGCCAATGTTAGCGAACACTTTCCATACCGTCTGGACAATGGTAAGTTGAGTTACTATGGTCAGTTCGATCTATTGATCTACTGCTCCTCAGGTATGCATGGTCTGGTCTGTGAGCCGGCCACGTCGCAGCTGTCGTCTTCCAAGGCAGCGGCTAGCATGATCATCTGTCCACGTTGTACCGACTCAACCAATGATGTTCGCTCACACATGGGCAGACATGTCCTACGAGCTATTCAGGGAGTTGAGGAACCACTTCCCTCCCCTGTCGATTATCTTTTTCCATGTGGTTTCTGTGGACGCTCGCAACTCACACATCCTGAATGTGCTATCAAGTTGAAGGTTACCTCAAAAGGATCAGAGTTCCTAACATCGTGTCCCTATCAGGCTCAAATCAAGTTCGCGTACGCAGATAAAGGTTCAAAGAAATGTCCTTGCCGCAACATCCCCGTCGTATGTCCATTGTGCCCACCACCACCCCGCGCTCGTGAGACCAATTGGCGCGACGCCGTTTGGAGATACAACATGGAGCAACACCTGAACTTTCATCACCCAGAGTATGCTCATCCCGGCAAAGAGATTGGCCTCCCTCTCCCCCCCGACGTCTCAGCCGCCGCGCTTGTGGACGCCCGTGAGGAGAAGGCACTTGGTGTTCCTGGACGCAAGAAGTTTGAACACATCGTCGACAATGAAACGGAGGGTGCATTGGGTGGCGAGAAGCGTAAGTCCAGCAGAGAGGTTTCTGCAGCTTCCGGGTCGGGAGGCAAGCGTGTTCGTATGCAGTAGATTTTTTCCCCTTGCATTGCTCGTTGACTTTGTGTTGACTCACATCCCTCACTGACCATAATCACTTTCTTATCCTCACGGAATCCCATGTTCACTTCGCCTGTATGATTCTCTCACTCATTTGCTCTTGATGCAGTTTCTTATGCTCGTTTTTTACGCTCTCGAGATCAGTGTTATGACTACCAGAACGGTGTTCGGAGTCCTCTCAATATCAAATTCTGTCATTCCTAAATAAAATTGTCCGTGACAAAAAGTGGCTAAACATGGTAAATGTAACGTGTGACCGTGGTGGTGGGGGGGGCTTCAGAGAACGGGGGTTGGTGTCATCTACCTTTGCATCGCCGTCCTCTTGGGGATTCTTCCATCACAAAGATCACAACTTACCATCCTTCTCTGCCAGAATGCATCCCCCGCAGCCTCGCTCGCCAAGATAGCTTCCAGATGCGATACCAGAGATGGAAAAGGGTCTACCTTCGATCACAGAGGGCATGTGTTTGCCTGCGGTCCGCGTAACTACTTAAATTGCGTCCGCTACGCTCTTGCACTACGAGAGGAGTCCCTTGATCAAGAGTCCTACCCCCCTTTAGATCTGGCAGATTTGTTTTAGCAACCCCTTGTCAGCTCCTCGGCTCCAGCTTGCCTCGCTTGCCAGTCGGAGGTAGTGACATATCGTCTTGATGCTTGATGCAATTATATAGTCACAGGAGTTTGTACTTTTAGCCCGCTGTAACTTGCGTATCTTGCGTGAATGCACGTCACGGTTCGAAGAGAGGACCGGAGCGGCCAAGTCCGGCGTGTTGTAGACGAACCTAAATTCAAAACCTTCCTGTGTTCGGTCAGCGGCAGAAAAATCCCCTTTATGTACATCATATATACATGAGGCTGCGTGCCGGGAAATGAAGTGCAAGGAAATACTCCGACCTCACAAAACCTTGTCAGGCTTGCATCATGCATGTCTAGCGATGGCCTGCCTCACTCAGGCTGCCCAGCCGACTTGACTAAGCAGTGAGCGAGAATATGCCGATCTTGTGTTGCACGCTCATTGTTACATATGTACCGATTCTCTGAGCAGCTCAACATCCTCCGAAATGGGGGATTGTGAAAAGCCGGTGAGAACTGCTCAGCTGCCAGTGGTACATAGCGTCCGGCATGGAACTGTCTACGTGCATGAAGGAAACTCACTTTTGCTTATATAAATCCCGATTGGGACACCACCGAGGCCTCGTGAAACGGGCATGCTTGGCAACCCCAGGATTGCAAGAACCGAAAGGAGAATACGCACAGTCGATGACATGCTGGCAAGTGAGACTGCCGCGTTCAATGTGACAAACAATGACCATTGACCATGCCCCGAAGGACCCCTTCCATACCTGGATCATATCACAGCCTGTAGAGATCGACAATTTGAAACGGTACTTGAAGACATGGATCGTCCCGCACCTGGATTCTGGATCACCGGTGAGCAAAGAAGCCCTAATAAATTGTCCGTGAGTACAGAATCTACTTTGTGGATCCACCTGCTACATCCGCTCGCGGAGCCGAGGCAAACACGCTCTTGTTGTGTTCAATACTACATCTAGTACTCGAGAGAATCAACGGGCAATGAGCCAGACCCTAGCCAACTCGCGACGCATTGGCGGACTATACCAATCAGCAGGGTCCATCTGCATGGTGATAAGCCAGCAGCGGGTGTAATCGAGGGTCCTATGTCCAGATCTAGTGCGACTACGTGTCAGCTGAGACAGCCTGAGGAACGCCCCGTGAAAAGGCCGCGTCACGGCGGTTTAGCGCCAGAGAATAAACACACAATCCGCAGGAGCTCGTCTAGCTTGCGTATGTCTACAGTTCACAACTTTTGTGTCGATACATACCTAGTTATGTTGCTTCCCGATTCAGCGAGATGAACATGAACCGTGACAGCTAATAATTAAATAAAAGGACGCGCTGAGTGGCCGTCCATTTTGTCAAAGATGGTCTCATTCCTTGTCAAACAGGTCCGCCCATGTGCACTCAGGGTAACAGTCCTTGTGTCAGTGATCCGGGTACATGCTTCAAATTCAAAACACGAGGCAACCGCAATATTACAACGCTTCGCCGTGACCGCAACCATCTATCGTTACACTGATCTCATTTGTTCCCCTTGGGGATTCGGCCTCAGGTCTCTTTGTCAAAGCTCCTGCACCACCCTCTCCAAGATCCACGCTTGCGCGTCGGGATGAACCAACACCAGGGGCACTTTGATCTGTCCAGCAGCGACGTTGACACTCTCGCCCTTCCACCGACGGTACTCTGCAAAGGTGCCTGCCCTGACGATGCGGATCGTCGGGAGGCGCATCTGCCCGTGCGCGCGCGCACGCTCGTGGTCGACGTTGGTGGCCACGAGGGCATCAAACAGACGTTCTGGCGCTCGGTGTGCGTCGGGGCCTGCCGTGACGATTGCGGTTGTGAGCCAACACACGATCGCGCGCCCCATCACCACGAATAAAAAAGGCTACGCGCCACACTCACCGAGAGGTCCCGCTGACTCGACAAAGAAGCCCACCGCGGGTGGCACCGCGCGATCGTCGACCACGGTCGTAAATTCTTGAATTTGAATCACGTCATTGGGCTGCGAGTTGACGACCCGGACGGCTGCTAGGAGCTGATCGTCCGTGATCTGGGTGTGCGCGAGGCGGATCGCTGACCTGCGGATCCGTTAGTCATCAGAGACACGCACGTGTGTGTGCGTGCGAATGGGGATAGGAAACAAGTGACTGACGATCGCCTTCCCGAGTACTTGAATACTGGGGCGATGCTCTCGGCGTCGAACCCGACGATGGAGATGATATCGCTCTGTCTGTATCGCCACAAGCCATCTCTCGTCGTCAAGATCGGCTCGTACTGCTTGCCCACTTGCACTTCCCACTGCGTCATCGTCGCAATGAGCCAACGTTTCAATTTCCAAAGTAAAAGGCACAAATACGAACTGCTTGGCAGAGGTGTTCGTGGGATTCAACCTGAGAGACGTCCAAAAACTCGATGACATCGTCACTCTTGAGAACGAATTTATCGACTTTGTTCGCATCATGCTCGAGCCCGATCGTGGCCTCGGATGAACGATATCCAGCAGTACGGAGAGCGACGTTTGGTCCCAGAATGGACCTCACCTGGATGAGACGTGTCGATGTACCACGATCATGTGTGGGACACATGACCACATAACCACACACCTTGGGAAGCACGGTCGCAAATGGGCCACTGCATACCGTCGTCAGCACGCACGCATTTGGCCAAACGCGGGCGAACCATCCCTCAGAGGAGAACGGAGGGCCGATGTCAAGCAGCTCCGCTGCGCGCGCGGGATCGGCAAGGAACCGTGCCTATGTAGTCCTTCAGCGGCGACGTTCTGAATCGTGTTCACCAACGGCAGACTTTCCTGCAAGTGCGCTCGGACATGACCGATGCCTTCCAGATCTGGCAGCGTGCCGTTCTTGATGCAGGATACGAGTATATCCCATTGCTCGTCAATGTAATGTACGAGATCGAGGAATAGCGTCACAAACGGTACAGCGAAGCGCTCCAGGTCTCGGCGTGTGAGGAAAAAGAGGCCATGAATGATCAGGAAGGAAGGGAGATGTCCGATCACGGTCGCTGCCCATGGTACAGCATAGCCTGGCACTGGAACACGCGAGACGTGAGTGTGTCATCGAAGGTAGAAGGGAATAAGCGTACAAGGGAGGGACATTCGGCTTTCGTCATCGATATACCTTCTAAGGACCCTACGCAGGATGCCACCTGTTGCGAGGCAGACGGGGATCCTTTGCACCACTTGGCCCGGTGCACGTTCTATTTCCTTGACGTCCCTATATTGCGTGCACATGAGCGCAGCAAACGGAGTACTATTTGGATCAAAAATTTGACGAGTCGGGATCTTTAATCTTGCATTGTGATCGTACTTCGGCAGAATCTTTGGGGTCGTTCCGGACGTAGCGCTTGAAACGGCGAAAAAGTCTGGGAGTCCGGGTGAGAGCAGATTGTCGACGTCCTCCTCCTTGCACGGTCGCGCGTTGAATTTATCCAAGAACGGCTTGTAAGCGTCGTAATTCGAAAGTGGGACATGGGATTGGAAATCCGCCAACAACGCGGCGTCGGCCTCGGTACCGCCGTGCGCTGAGACGGCGTCACGAAATCCAGCGAGCGAAGCCGCTTTGGATGCGTACTGGGTGTTGAAGTTGTCTCGAACGATGTTGAGCAACGCGCGACTCGTGCGTTCTGATAGAGCGGCTACCTGCTGAGGCGCACCTTGGGAGATGGTGTCCACGACCACCATCGGGTCACGGTAGACCAGGAATCTAAAACAGACGAGCGTCAAATTTACATGATTCTGAGTGTTCGGCGTAAGTGACGAACCCTTGGATAGACGATGAGCTGGCAATTCCTGGACTGCGCGGTGCGACTCGGAGGGCTTTGAGGACGTATCTTCGAGCAACCGATCAAGTGTCGACCTGAGAAATGGGGAGAACACAAATTTAGCACAGTTCAGCCTTTCCCAGCAGAGGCTGAAATGAATGGCAGTCCACCATTTCGCAACCAGTAACCAAGCCCTCTGGCATCAGTGGCTGATCTGAGCGCTTGTGTATCACGGATGCAAGCGAAGAAGCCGCGTGGCGATGCCGAAGGGCGTCATTCTGGCCGGTCGGATCGAGCTCAGTACCTGACACAGAAGCCTCCCCCCCAACCATGTGAACAAGCCGTAGATCCGGGATCCCCTCCCACTCGTGAGGTGTTGGTTTTACTCCCCATCTAGTCAACGCGTAGCTAGTAGTCATCTTAAACAGCACTTGAAGGCGGCGGCGGCAGCTCTCTGACGAGAGCTCTCGCAGGGTCGAAACCACCACTATCGTCCCACCCCTAACCCACCTCTGGTCCTCACATCCTGGTCCTTATCTTCGGAGATGGACGCCAGAGCGAGTTGGTTTGTCTGCCCAACCACACCATTCATACACAACACTCGTGCCTCGCACACAACCCACCGATCTAAGTATGCGATCCCAGCAAGTGTCTTACAGCATGACTTACTCAGACGGGGAACGACCACCGCAACCTGGCCCGGGCGGTCTACCCCAACTTGCAGATGGAGATCAGCATCAAGAAGTCGTAGCGTGGGTGCGGGAATGTGATGGCTGAGAAAAACATACCTCGAGGACATTGACTGTACAAAAATTCACCCCTATCTCTGCAGTTAATGCGCTAATCCTTTCAATCGTATTTGGCCCTCGACCACTTTTCGGGAGAGCTCGTGGTTTGTAGATCCGTCAGTCCCCCCATCATCTCAGGTGGCAATGTCCTTTTCATCCGTGCGTGCCCTCGACTCCTCCAAGATGGCGTCAATCGGCGCATTCACAAGTCACCCAAAGTCCATGCCTGTTTCTTCACGTGAGATGGCACTGCAGCCTTTGCAACATACCTATGAGTTTGGCCTGTTTGTGTTGCTGGGCATTTTCGTCAAATTCCTTGCCGTCGAAAAATCAGTGGTATTCGAGGACACGACTTTGAGTGAAAAGTTTGCAGCGGATTCGGGAGAACTTCATCTGGTCCCCGACGCTTCCTCGACAGATCAATCGATACACCTTGTGGTCTGGTAAGCCCAATGAGAGAGGAGTGGCGAGCGCACGGCTCACCTTGGTGATCGCGTCTGCATTTGTCTTTGCACGCGAATAGCTGGGGGTGAGTGGCGATGGGGACGGCGCGAGTGGGAACTGTATGGGGGCACGTTTGGGGCACGTTTCGAACGCAACGGGGTGCGCACCGCGCATTTGGGGCCCGCGGGCGGTGACAGTTCCGGTCGGAAAGTCGGAAAATTCAACTCCGTGACTTTTTGCAATAATACTCCGTGTTTCCATTTCAGGGAAACTCGATCGAGCTATCGCGTGTACATGTTATACCGCCGATCGCGACAAGAACCATTCCAGACAACACCAAGGTTGTATTTACTTCAATGATAGACAGGATAGATAGAAGCTGAAACTACCTGCAGGACATGGATGATGATACCCGAGTGGCTTTTTGCTCTAGGGCGCCCGACAAGAATACGTTGGTCCCAATGAAAAGCTACCCAACATACCAGGTATGAACTTGCATTCCACTGAAACGCCAGTTGTAGCATCGCACACAGGATGCAATCCGAGCCGCGAGAACATTAGGAGTTGAGCAGCCAATATTCTATTACAAAGCGGAAGAAGGGGAGAGAATGATAACGATCGGCGAAGCGATTTGGTGTCACGCTATGCAGGAAGCTTATCGCCGAGCTCAGGAAGAAAGATTCTTATTGTTGATCTACGTGGAAAGAAAAGAGGATGGTAACGGCATTATCCTTGCTGTTCCTGTAGATAATAACGCGCTGTTGGGAAAGATCCTGTCCGAGGACCTGTCCCCGCTGTGAACCCCGAACGTAAGTGAATTGATTGTCAATTGTGCGAGGAACCGGTTACAGCTCTTTTGTAGCTATTGTTGCAGGTTCTTCTTTAATCACTCATACTCCTAGAATCAAAGGTACGGATGCCTGCAAACAAATATTTTAACCCTAATCATGTTACAAGTGGAGTCGCTTCTCAACCCCTGCCACTGCAAGAGCATTTTTAATTGCACATGCAGAAGAAAATGAGATCCTATCCTTCAGCCCCCATTTAGCGCATCTCCAAAGGCACGGAACATGGTAGCAGGTGACCAGGCCAGTGATTGTGCGCAGAGAGTAGGAGACAAGTCAGGAAGTACAACTGTATGGGTTACAACTTCAGTGGATGAAGGAAGAGCTCTCCGGGCCAGGATGCATGATTGTTCGACAGCGCGAGCACGTCTGCGCATTGCGTGCCTGCCGTCGCCCCTGATCGTGCGAGCCAAATAGAAATGTGGTCAATGGGGCAGTGCGGGGCGATGCCGCTTACCTTCCTGGAGGTCCCTCACCATTGGGTTTGATGAGGGTGACAACGTCGTAGTGCTTCTTGCAGAACGCGTCGGTGTTCCGTTTCGCTGAGTGAGAAGCATGTCAGCCCGAGTGAGAGATTCCCTGTCCTGGCGGGCCCCTGTGCAAATATGTACTTACACTTGTAGTCGCCTTTCATTATCCTATTCATGAGCTTCGGCTCAAGTTCGCCGAGCTTGCGCAGGAGTGCTAATGGACGCTTGAGGACGATGGGTGATGGACAATTGGCAACGAGACGTTGGTTGTTGCCTCAACCTAACGCTTGGGCGCCATCTCGTGTGATATTCACTTGAATTTGGCGCACATGTCTATAAAGAGGTGAAATTCGTCGGACTCCGAGTCGTTGATCATTAATGACCGCGCATTGATGCTGGTAGCAAGTGAGAAAGGACGGGCGAGACCATCGATGCAGCATCCGGAAGCATGAGAAAGGTGGTGGGACGACTCGTTTGGAAACAATGCCGTGTCGAAGAGACCGGCTTGAACTTGTCTGTGGGCGAAGCTGAAAGATTCACGGCCTTGGACTTGAAATAGCGGTCGACTCTGAGTTGGCCAGGCGGAGAAGGGCCAAGGCTGCCACGGCGTGACTCATACACGGAAGAGGCAGTGTGAGGCAGGGCTGGTGGGTCAGAGAACCAAGCCGGCGTTTTGAGACTGGGCCAACTGGTTCCGAGCCCGAGCCTTGTGTTCAACACCGGTGGGGTCTCCGATGGGAGGGGTTTCCTAGTTGTAATCATAGGAGCCCCCTTTCTCAAGCTTCGTGGTACATTGACAGGCTGAGCAGGTTGGTTCAGAAGGACAGGGTTGATCTTCAGCTCCTCGAGGATGGGGCGGCTTGCCTGGAGTGTGAAGTCGGCCGTGACACTGTCTTCGAAGTTCGAACTGATACGAGCGTGTTGCAACAGCAAGATTACATAACGTTGATCACGGCACCCGGCCGCGATGTCCGACTCCGAGTCAATGAGCGTCTAAGTGACCCCAGAGCTTGGTATTTTACACCATGACTTACTCAGACGGGGAGCAACCGCCGGCATAACGTGGCGGTCTAAGTACCCCGCTTGCAGAGCCAGGGTGATGACACAACTTCACGGTATGTTCGGACTTGCAGTTTTCTTGCCAATTGAGCTGAATACTTAGAAGCCCGAGTGAGGACAGGTAATCCATGTGACTTCCTGCGCAGTTGAACAGCCTAGGTCCCGAATCTATAAAGCACAGGTGAATTTCTCTCTGATCCCTCCAGACTAAAGTACCTCAGTTCTCCAGCACGCGAATATGCAACTCCTCAAATATGCCACTGCTATTGCTCTCTTCGCGTCTTCAGCTCTTGCTCAAGGGATCACCGTCGTTGTCCCAACCCCTGGTACCACGATAACTCCCGGCTCCAACATTACCGTTCAAATTGGGACAAATGTAAGTGTTGTCTCCGTGTTTTTTGTTTTTGTTTTGTTTTGTAATCTTACCCCATTGTCTGTCCTAGATATATATCGAGAATCTTGAAACCATAAGCATCGCTATCGGTCTTCAGTCATGCGCCAACGGTGGCTATTGCAGTACTGCAGATCAAGGCATTGGCACCATCTTGTACATGGGCCCCTTTAAGCCGATGCTCGGACCTGAGTACTACGGTCCCTACCAGAACTATGAAGTCACTATCCCTGCGTCCACTCCCGCTGGAAAAGCTAACCTCGCAGCCGCCGATTTCTACCTCGTGGGGGTGAGTTTCTACACGCTTCTTGACTGTCTTGAGGTGGTTTTTCTAACAAGTGCGCTTGTAGGCTGGTCAACTGCCTTCAATGGCATTTGCCAATGCAAGTGTGACCATCGCTTGAACTAATAAACTTGCAACACAGATAAAGGGATTCCAACGACGTAATACCGCTGATATTTCTTATCATCATAATTATTTTCCTTATGTGCAGACTCTTTCCAATATGTATATATTTCTTGATAATCTGCCCACTGTTGTTTGTTGTTTCTGGTCGATCATAATCCCCGTATGACTACAGGATTCAAGTTTGCATTTCCCATCGTACCCTGTCTGAGAATCTCAGTTGCGTGATCGCTGTCTTATTCAGGACTGTCGGACTGTGGTACTGGTGAGGGACACAGTGAGCTACGCGGGCATAGAATGGCTAGGGTAATAATGTAATGTAATTAGTAGGAGGCCCAGTGGCGAGGCCTGGTGTCAACATTTGAAAACGATCATGGCAACATTGGTGTGGTGGTGCTGTAAGTATGAAGCAGGACAGACTTAAGAGGCACGGTCAGGTGGGGACAAATAATAAGACTGAGATGGTATTCATTCCAGCGGGAGACCAGTCGCCTGGCAATTATAGGGGCTTCCGTCGGTAGCGAGAGAAAGAGCGAAGGTATACATGTACAACCTGATTGCAAAAGGAAAAATGGTACATTGGTAGTACAAGCATGGTTACCGATGAGGAAGAGCTTGTCATGGTTGAGGCCGAGGATGCCGAACTTGCAGAATTGGTACTGGAAGACGAAGACGGGACAGAAGACATCAACGAACCTGAGGCGGCTCATGGCGCGCAGGTCGCAATACGTGAAATGGCACAGCGAGGCGTCACAATTGACGAGATCGAGAACAAAGAAGCACTTGGAGAAGCACTTGGCATGCTCCTGAAGGCATGTTACTCTCTGAAAATCAACTTACTAGAAGGTCGCGGGGCTTGCTAAAAGAGTCCGTGACTCTAGAACAGTCGGTGAACGCCTCGTTGCCAAAATTCCGCATTGCCATTGGCCACTGGCAGGAAATCCTCAGTAGCAGTACAGAGACTATAGATCGTGTACCAACTTGAACTCGCTGGAATTCTCACCTGGCCTGTCTGTATATATCTACCATTTCCGCGCTGTTGTCCAGCAGTTCGCCGGGTCCTCCGACCTCGAATCCTTCCATCTGACTGAAGCACAGTTGGCCGTTAGCGCTCAAGTTTGTTCTCGCATATGTTCTATCAGTAAGTCCACGCTTTCAGCTATCATTGTCGACCAAACGAACTCACCTTTAAGCTTTCGAGTGATTCCGAGTCAACGAAGGTATTCCCGACTGGAGGCACTCCGTTAGTCCCTGCTACAGTGCCTATGCTAACACAACTGCAAGGCGCACTCCGGAACGTAAGAAACGACACCAACGTGCCCGCCGCCATTCGGGTGGATGCAATGGGACAAATACATTGACTACCCCAATAATATAGACTAACTAACGTGAGTATCGAACGGCGGCAAGGCAATCTAAGTTCGACTTACTCTACAGAGGGACAAGATGACTTGTATGTTGCCTTCTGGCGTACCGTTGTTGTAAGGGCAGCACGCGACATGACTGACCGCGTCCGATGCCTCGATGACGACGCCAGGCAGTAGCTCCTCATGGTAAAGGCGGGTATCAAGGAACGAGTAGCTCAGGTAGGGATCGAGTTTCACCTGATTCGGAGATCGGTCCCGGAGGTGAATAATGAAAAAGTCTTCGGTACGACCTGCTCTGGCATCCCCGTCAGGCACTCAATGGAAGAGAATAAGCGAGTCTCCATGAGACTTTCGATTGCTGGCATAGGAATACCCCTGATGGCGAGCTTCTCAACGAAATGTACGTCCCGAGAAAGGGGTATGGCACCTGAAATGTCGCAATCCAAATAATAAGTAGTGCATAGGTACTGAATCGACTTCAAAACGCCGCAGCAAATCGCGATATGTATCGTCCTTCGGACTTCCGGGTTTCCGAATTCTGCTATGGTGCTCGGAGATCATTAAGGAGAGTTCCCTGCGCGTGGGGGGCTAGGTAC
>JBBPSD010000828.1:0-15334 GCA_038093415.1 Xerocomellus chrysenteron | reverse complement strand
CCATGGTGATTTTCTTTGTCTGGCTGGACTTCCTGAAGGACCCTAGCCACAGTGGACTTCCCTATACCAGTTTGGGATGCAATGTTTCGGCAGGAAAGATCAAGAGAAGCAAGAGAGATGATATTATCCCTTTGAGCAGCAGAGAGGTGTTTCATGGTGGGAATGAGGGAATTTATTTGTGATGGCAGGGTTTATATATGCTGTGGATTCATTAATGATATAATGGTGGCATAATATAGCCTTTACATAAGGTATGTAACCATCTTATGGCATTCCAGGGTCTAATATATGTAATGAGAATACAAAGTCAAACAATTGTCCCAATGAGTTGTCATTTTGCTATGGCTGCCATTTCATCAAATCCTAACCGAATCCCTTGATTCCTGCACCCATAGAAAGCCAGGAGTAAGCACCCCATTCCATACACTCATATGTTAGGGCCCAGGTTAGATGCGGTTAGGGGTTATCGACTTTAGTGAAAAACATGCAAACATTGGGACAGTTGTTTGAGCCACTGTACATAATCTCAATATTTCTTCTACCATCCGAGTATAAATATACAGTATGTTGTGCTGCAACTTGTGCAACTTGTGCTCACTGCTTCAGTTGAGACTTGGCTGATCGACAAGCTGCGGCTTTGGTACCTGAGCCGCGACTTGCAAGCTGTGTGGGAAAAAATGGCTTGGCACCTCGACAGCCCAGCTAATGGCTCTGAGCTGGTGGCAAGCTGAAGTTGTGGTAACACTAGCCAGATGGGAGCAGATTATCTTGCTTCAACAGATGGTCCGAAGAGTGACCATTCATCCAAAGAAGGATGATGTTGATGAGATCAAGCTCTAAATTCAGGTAGGGTTTCATCAGGAGCTTGACGAAGTGGTAACCAAGTTCGAGTATTCCCTGAATAAGGAATTTCTTCCTCTTTAGGCGAATCTGTTATACCTCTCTGCTTGTGCTGATGTCGATCAATGATAGAACTCTGATGTTCATTGTCTGGTTGTGTACGCTTAACAGCAGGACAAGTAGGAGAAGTGTGATACAAAGGTGGATAATCCAAGGATTCTGAAGATCATTGTGTATCTCCAAAGAGCTGTAATGGTGATAAACTGTCTGATGGTGGAATCCAAGAAGTAATGGGTGGTGAGGTATTTCCTGATGCATGCCCAGCATCAGGTGGAAGTGGTGGATTGTGATTGGGACTGTTTTCTATTGGTAAATTGACAAAGATATCTCGAGAGGGTTCCGGATCCTTTTGACCTCAAGTATCATCTTGTGAAGGTTCATCAAATGCTAAAGAATTTTCTTCTTTGACTGGAATAGGGGCTGGTCTATCTTCTTTATCTCTGGAACAATAAGGAAAGAGGGGAAGTAGGTAGGAGTGCCTGGATATGATCGAGTTGATCTAGGATGTTTGAATGATATGATGATACAAGTCCAACAAGAAAAAAAGAAATCTTCCTCATCTTTTTCTTTTTCTTCACTACTGATTGATGTCCCAGCATAGGTATGCTCTCTTCAAAAGGGACATTCTGAGGAGTGTTTTAGAAAGGGCTGAGATGAAAGTCCCACAATGCTCATTCCAATTCCTTGTTCACTATTCCATCCTGCATCTGCGTCAGTGGAAGATGCATTGTCAATGAAATCTTCCATGACATAATCATCAAGGTGAACTATAAACCTAGATGACAATTCTTCTTTGTTAGACTCCATTGTGACTCCATTTGCAAAAGATACTTTGTTAGCTGAAGCTCTACCCTTTCCTTTAGGGTTCTGCTTTCACTTGTCAAACCATTACTTCTTCTGAGTTTTATAAGGCTTGTTAGACTTCCAAGAACCCTGCTTCTTCTGATTCTTCTTGTTTTGCAGACCAGAATGAGGAGGTGGACCAGAAGAATGCTGGTGGGGTTGATACAATGGCTTCTGATAGGAAAAGTTTTGATTTCTTCAACAATTGTTGTTAGGAGGTCCTCATCGAATTATGTTGGTCCTGTTTATGGAACTGGAAGGTTCTTCAGATTCCACAGCAGTAATCTAAGAAGCTAATGGTTGATGTGTGGCACAAATATCCATCTCAGCAAGAACTCTGCTGGCTACTGTGTCCATCGCAAAGTCTACTTCAGCAACAGTCTGAGTTATGGTAGATGATAATGAAAATAAGTCATCGCAGAGTTGGGAAAAAAAAATCATGGCACAGAGTGATTGAGGAATGTTAAGACCTGCTTTGGAAAGATGACCAAAAACTTACATAAGGTGACTGATGTCCTCTTGTACTGATTACATCTGAACTTTGCCTTTTAGTAGTTGATAGAAAATCAACCGCCAACCATTGAGACCTGTGGTACCAAACAAGGCATGGAGCTAAACCCATAGAGCCTTGACTACAGATGGAAAAGTCTATGCTGCAGGAGGTGCAGGTTGTACCCAGTCATAGTTGATATGATTTTGAAGTGAGTTGTCAATGGTGCTTCCTAGAAAGCCAAGGACACAATGATCTATGACCTTTTATTTTTCCTGTTCAATGGCAAGAGTGCCAGGCAGAACAGCGGCAAGGCCAGTATATGGAAGAGTGCCATCAACAAAACCCCAAAGAGAGTAGGCTTGAAGAGCATTTTGCATGCGAGTCTTCCAAGCAGAATAGTTGGCAATGCCAGTGAGAAGAGGAATTCGGGAAAGGACAGTGTTGTTGATGGTGAATCGGTCAGGGATGGTAGACATGTTGAACTAGAGGAGATCTGAAAAGAAATTGTCAACAAAAGTTTCAACCAGATAGGATAACAAGGAGAAGGAAGAAGTGGTGGAAGTGGTGGTTGTTCCAATAAGCCCAGGTGATATATATAAGAGTCTATTCTTCCATTTTCCAGTTCCATTCTTGGATAGCCATAAATTCTTCCTATTTTCCTTAGTTAATCAACTTTGTATAGGAGAATCTCAATGTTTTTTAGGTATCAGCAAAGAGGCTTGTTTTTTGTGTAACATGAAATATGTCTCCACAAAGTAATGCAGGTTACTAATAGTATTATCAGTAAGAAAACCTCTCTGTATACAAATGTCAAGATTGTTGTATGAAATATAAGGAAAATATACATTGGAAGAATAGCTATTGCATCCAAGAAAGTTAACGTAGGGATATGCAAAATCTTGAATGGAAGAATAATACTCAAAACCAAGAAGAGGCCAAGACTCAGGTACAAGCGTTTTGTGCAGGAGTTCAAGACTATATCTTTGAATCTTGTGACATTGTTGACCTTCCTCTCTAGCTCTTCAATTCCTTTGTCATTTAGGTCTTTCCACAAAGATTTCATATATAGAGTCAAGCTGATCTTGAGTCCGAGAAGCCTTGATCAATCGCTGTAAACAATGTTGAGTCTTGTAGCAAGGATCAGTGTAGCAGAGCAAACAATGATGGAAGTCGAAAGAAGCATTTCAGTTTTCCTGGAAAGGAGCTTCTTTCTCTATAACAAAGCCCCAGGGACATGCCATAATGTGTAGACCAGGAAACCAATTAGAATTGAGAGAATTCTCCAGAAGATCATGAGAAGGATGAGGTGGAAATTGAGATTGCCGAAGAATTCTGAAGCCTTGAAAATGAGTACACATCATGATGGTAGTGTTAGGGGCCTAATGCCCCATAATTGGTATTCATCGTATATCACCACATATGATAATAATATTACATGCACCTATTACTTAGTATAAAAACTGAGGGTTGTCTTGACGATGCCCCTCATTCTATTTACACTTGTACCCTTACGTATCATTGATGAATTGAACTCGGTTCACTTCGTCTGCATGATCTTAGGGTGCTCAAGTAGACTTGACAATGAATCTTACAATTTGTTGAAGTTTGTAACTTCAATTCACGACAATGAGCCATGTAACATGCAGCCAAGTGCGAGCAATGGCAGGAAAACCGCCCGGAGGCAAGGGAGAACCACCTCTGAAAAATATGGGATGACAGTTCCCAAAGATCCTCCTGATGACGGAAAGTCATCAAAAAAAACCACAGAAACAACCCCCAGCTCAACAGCCAGAGGTTCTCAGTAAGGGGTCTGGGACTAAAAAGCCCCAAGCGACTCCGCCAATTCCAAGAGACCTTTGAGTCTCCTAGACATTAAGTAGCACCAGAAGAAATGCTGACAGAATGACTGAGGCATTAATAGACTCATTAAGTCCACTGACTCCCCAACCAATGGAGTCAGACAACTCATAGATCATTAAAGATCCTAGCATCCTTTCTAGGACCAAGACTCCTCCTATGCAAGTGTATACTGAAGGTACATATTACACCTTCGAGGGAGCAGTTTGAAGGGAAACTACTCACAGAGGAGGTCGAACAAATTGTCCTCCTCAATCCTCGAATGGCACTAGATACCGTAACTGAGTTCTTGAGTGAGGTCCATCAGCAATGGCTGGAATATGGGCATGGGCCTGAAGGTTTGACAAACATGGGGTAAACCCCAGACTACACCAGGCACTTGCCATCAATGGAATGATGGAAGCACTCTTCAAGAACGATAGCAAGGATATGTCCAGCAGGGCTAGTAGCCAGGACTCATTTCCATAAATCAAGCCCAGTGAGAACTGGCTATGCTAATGGGTGTCATTGAATGTCACCCCATGTATTTAGTAATGTTTTTATGTTTTCATCTGATACTATGTAATATAGCTTAGACTGAGAAATCGAAGTGTGCACACATCCATGCAACTTTGCAAAGTTGCATACTGTGAGCACATTAGTGAAGCTAAGTTGCACAAGCAAGTTGCATAATGGTGCATGTGGTATACATGTGCATGCTGCCTATTTGTATACTCGCTTTCAAGTTCGCTGCTACCCTGCTTCCTCCCTTCTCCCTAGAAGCCATGCCAGAACTGAGTAATGCTCGGTTCAACTGTGTCTGTATTCGACATGGATTTGGCCAGCCTCATATCATCTCATCTACCACCTTTTTCATCATGCACCTCGCTGGCAACCTTACTGATCTTTTAATCTCCCTTTGGCATGGCACAATTGTCACTGGACCTGATGATGACAAATTGACCTGGGACTGGGCTGTCTTACATGATCCAGTTGTGTGGGGTAAACATGGTCAACTCGTCGAGCATGCTGGCCACTACCTTCCAGGTTCTTTTGATCGCAAACTGTGTAACATCACTGAAAAGATCAACACCCAATACAAGACATGGGAATTCCACCTATATTTATTTGGCTATGCTCCAATCTTCCTCTACTTGCTTCTCCCCTCAAAGTACTGGTCTAATTTCTGTAAACTTGTACATGGTTTCCAAATCATGTGTCAGCACACCATCACATCTCGCCATCTCCAAGAAGTGCATACTATGCTTTGCTCCTTGGAACAGGAGTTTGAGTTATGTACATACTTTACTACCAACTCAAGCAAAGTCGACTCCATTTCATTCGTCCTTCTATTCATTAAGTTCTTTACCTCGTCCCGGAGGCCATCCAGAAAGGCCCCCCCATATGTTATGCTCAGTGGACGATGGAGCAGGCGATAGGAAACCTTGGCTAAGAGATATGCCAGCAATCACGTCCATACATGAATTTGTCTTGTGAGGGTGTCAGACATTGTCAGGTCAATGCTTTACTTGCCATCATGCCAGAGCTCAACGAATCGAAAGCGTCACTTCCCACCACCACCACCGATCTTGGAGATGGCTTTGCACTTCTTCACAAGCATGACAAGTACCTTATCTCCCCTGAACCCGAAATCCTCACTGCCATTCAAGACTACCTCCCCGCTGGTCAGAACGTGCCACATATTTTCAGGTGGGCGCGACTGAGGTTACCAAACAGACAAATGGCATGATCACTATGGCGTGAGTGCCTCAAGTCTCCTAATGACCTGCGGGTATCCTGAAATATAAGGTACGTTTCTCTAACCTATATGTATACCATGTACTAATTATTTCTATGATTTAGTGTCTCCTGAATGATACAATCTGAGTGGGTGAAGTACAATTCTTCACCCAGCTTGGACAAACCACTGAAGATGGTACCACATTTTTCAACTCACCTTGTCCGAGAATCCTCTCAAGTCCTCGCTGCCTTGACACTGCTTGATTTGATCAAGATCATCAACATGAAGACTATCAAAAGTGTTGTTGCAATGATACCACACAAGATTGTATTGGTGTCTGGAGTCGAGGGAGAAAGGTTCTTTATGTTAGAAAAGCCAGGTTTGGATGTCTCAGACCTTGTGGCACCTTACAATCCAGGGCATGATGATACTGATGACATAGATGCAGAGTAGGTTATGTAGTTGAGATGTTTCCGCTGGTTTGAAATCAGATATGTATATGATTACACCTTGCCAAGTGGGAATTTTATAGTATGACTCGGTAGATTCTATCTAAAGGGATCTAGTTTGTTTGGTGGCTGGTTCCTCAATGTGAGGGGCACTATTAGTGCGCTTGCTTGCACTCCCTGCTGGCATGTCAAATGGCCAAACCATGTACTTCAGCAAGTCTCGGTGGCCCAGAGCAGTGCTTGAATGGTGGATGAGGAGGCCACATGGGGAGACAGGCCAGCTATTAATGCCCATTAACTAATAGGTTAACAGACAAATATTGGACCATACCTGGTAAAACCTTGGGAGGCAGTGAGATCGCCAAGAGAGATCTTGACTTCTTCTAGCTTCGCATCCACAAGCTCTGGTTTGAGGGGAATCTGTTCCTCTGATTTGACAACAATAACCTCACCCTCAGTTTGAACTGCACTAATATATGATGAGTATACATAAAATGAAACAAATCAACATACATTTTCACAGTGAATATGTCATCTTTCGGGTGGTCAGTCTGAATCTCTCTGTAATACAGTAATATGTTTGGATCAGGAACAATAGTCTGATATTAAAAGTACATACACAGACTCTTTCTCCACAGGGTTGCATTTCATGTGAAGAACAATTTGCTATGATTGAATCAATATATGAGGAAAGAAATTAGGTGTCCACTCACCTTTTCTCCCGGCTGCTGAATATCAAGTAAAAAGGTATATGCATATGTCCCATTGTGAAACAATATTATTGATGTCAAGGAGAACAACATCGCCAGACATCTCAACAGGGAGCTTTCTGGATTGGTCATGGGATCGGAAACTTATTCAGCCAAGTGGAGGTTGTGCAATGTGGCAATTTAGGTTGGCTGCCACCGTGGGATATACCGAATCAGAGTTACACCTGTAATCAAAGTAAGAGATGCGTCACATTTTTGTTGCATCTCTTACTTTGTTTCTTTATCATATCACTCGGACAGGAATCTCTGTATTTTTTTTCTCTATGGATTGTGGAACTAATTTCGACTTCAGCTCATTCAACCCAAATGAGTTGCTACCACTGGCAGTGCAGCCATTCTCTAGCTGAGGCCCTGAATCTTATCTCCACATGTCGCCACCATCTTTCCCACAGTCAAATACATATGGCGGTCCTAATCAGGTGTGTTTCATGTATCAAAAGCTTCTCACATTGCATCCTATCCACTCTAGATCACATATATGCAGCAAGAATTATCAAGATACAAGGAGTGCTGTAGTATGCTCGAACGAGAGCTGCTCAAAGTCAGCACAGAGCGTGATCTCACAAAGTATATTCAAGTTGCATATATTCAGTTTAAGGAACTCAGACCGATATTCCATGACTTTTAGATCCCTCTTTGAGCAGATCTCAGGTCGGGTAGGCACAGCAACAGTCACATCATCTGTCAAAACATAGCAAAACTACCCCAATGTACGATTCTGGCATTGAGAGGCATTCTGCACGTGGATGACCACTACTGAGGCCAGCACACACACACACTGGAAGTTAGCCTACCTCGAGGACGAGATGGGCAAGATTATCTCAGAACAGATGCTGACGGCATTGTGAAAGAAGATCAAGAGTGCCTGGAAAGACCTTACTATGAACAAGAATGTCCCAAGGCAGTGGGGTAAAGCAAGTGTGTCTGCCAAGGACTATGTCTATGGGATCATATACAAACAGTGCCCCCTCATGGAGCTCACCAAAAATGACTGGAAAATGGACGAGTTATGTGGTCTCAACTATCCAGGATGGGTATGGAATAACATGGATGCCACTGGAAACTGGGTCGATACGAAGATCATCAAGAACAAGGACGGCACTGCTACTGGAGGCAAGCAAAGTGTTGCCATTCGAAAGCAAAAGGCAAATTCGAAATCATCCCAACCTGTGATCCGAGTGGAGAAAAAACTACAGCGTAAGTTATCTTTTAGCCCTCATTTGTACTAACATGTTGTCGTCTGCAAGTTCACTGCTCTTAGCAACCAAGGAGGACCATCAGAAGACTGTCAATAGGGATGTCGCAGAAGTAGAAGTTGGGGTCACCGCAACCGACACAGCAAATGTTGTGGTGAACGAAAACAATGGCATTATCAGTGGGAACAGCAGTTTGATGGACATGGCTACCGGAGCAACCTACCCGACGATCGCTGGTGATATAATCAGTGAAGATATGTAGTGGTTCATCACATACTGGCATGATGGCAACTGGTTTGACCGATGTGAAGAATGGGGGGGTGGTCAAGGGCACATCTGATGCGGAGAATGAGAAAATGGTTGAGGGCACTAGCACAACCAGTGGAGAGAGGGATTTGATGGGCAAGGAGAGCGGTGGGTGTGGCAATGCAGTCAAATCGTTCAATCCGTTGTAAGTTTTATCTGTTCTCATGGCAACATTCTAAACTATTCCTTCAGGCAAATGCTGTCGAGGGGCAGCTTGAAGCTTAAAATGCCTCCCCTCGCCAATATACCACCATTGCAAGAGCACTCGAAGAGTGGCGAAGCTTCGGGTGGAGTGAACACACCTCAACCGGCTAATAACAGCAAAGATCGCAAGGTGTGTGTGCCCAAGAACAAGACCCCATAGTATGTTTCATTCTTTTAGCAGACATCTTATTAACATATGATCACACTGTGTTCATGTTTGTGTTTGCATGTGAGTGCAGTGCTCTCATTTGGGCTGTCCTCACCTGTTTGACCTGCAGTGCTTGCTCGTGCTCCTATCACCCCCACTATCACCCTCACCTCACTTCACCACCACCCTCACCATCTGTCACCATCACCCTTTAAGTTGTCACCTCGTCGACAAGCTGTCATGCTGCCACTGTTGACAGCTCAAGATGAGCCTGGTGAAATGGCCATAGTGGACAACCCCCACACCTACCAAGAAGGCCCCATAGGCTATATGAATGGTGACAGTAATGAGATATGTCCCAGATGCAACAGAGATGAGCACATCATCCAAATGAATGTGTTGAGTCAAGATTCCAGGCTGGGAGGCAAAATTGATGAGAAGGATGAGTCAGGAGATGCTGCGGGCGGTTGGAGGCACCAAAGCGATGGCAATAGTGACCAGATAGATGGGAGATGACGTGTGACAGGCAGCGCAGTGAGCAGTGCATTGCATGACTTGAAACAAGTTGAAACACAAATACTAGCTGGGCAAGGTCAGCACCAGTGATCCACACACAACAAGATTGCAAACATACATAGACAAACTTAGTGTGGTTGTACAGCCACAACTTACATAATCATGGAGTATTCAAACCTTCGTTTCGTAGCTAGACACCTCAGCTGGTTTCCCAACCTGAGGTGAGCATTCTTATCATTTACTTACCTACATTAGTACTGACTACATTTAGTACTTACATTCAATAAATCAGGCACCTCGAACACCTTTTATATGGACCGAAGTTGGTTGGGGAGTGTTCCTGGGGTGCGATGTGAGTCTGCAGGAGTTGATCGAGGCTGACCACACACACTTAGGCAGCATGACCGGTTCATGAGCTGCAACTTGCCATACAAGACAGGTTACCACTTGAGTGCAGCAACAATACACACTTTTGTACAATTTTGACATGAGGCCCTGGCCTGAGCCCAGGCCAAGCCCAAGCCAACCCAAGCCCACCATCTGGGCCTGGCTTGAGGTTTGAATAGGCCCAGGCCCACTTAAGCCAGGCCAGGCCCAGTACATCACTAATCAAAATCATCATTGCGAGCAGCGAGCTGTTCATCTCGGGGTCTTTGCTACCGAATGAGTAGCAGGGGGAGTGATGTGGTTGAAACAATGAGAGCGGGGGACAGAAGCATATGGAATACTGTGGATCAAGGAGGGGGAGTGAGTGCCACTGCCGCACCTGGCAGACGTGAGGCCATCAGAGGAGAGCTCGCCAGCACTGAGGTTATAGACAGCCAGAGGGGGGGGAGACAGGTTATAGTGTCAAAATGATGCAAATACACATTAGGATCATAGTCTTGGGGTGATGCAGTTTTACTACAGACAGGGGGACAATGTCTGATGCATGCATCATTCTGCATCACTTGTGCACTATCATGCATCAAACAGTGTACCAAACCATTCACACTCTTGATAATGCATCACCCTATGTTTCCGAGTATGGCGACCAGCATCTCACTTAAATGGCAAATCGCACCCTTACTGCCCTTACCTTCTTTTCGGGGGGCAGGCAGCAACCATATGTGGAATGTACACTATAGTACGGGACTTCTGATGGGCCATCACCAGATGCCCGCCCAGTAACTGCAGTTTGTATACTGTATTACCAAATACTTACACAGTGTTCGCCAGGACTCGGATTGGGTTTGCGATGGGCCATCAAGAAGATGGCCAGAGTGTATGATCTGCTTTGCCCAATTGAGCGCGCTGATGTCATATCATCGCATGTTTGCATGACATGAGAAATTTGACTCGCGTTGCCTTGGAGTCGGATGATCTTGTGAGTATTGAAAGCTGCCCAAGATCCTTGGCTTAGACGGCCTACTAGTAATACTTATGCCACGATTGCCCAGGTCTGAGTCAAATTGCAACTAAGACTTGTCCAAGTCCTTCTGGTCACATGACATGTTATTTTCAATGTTCAACATTTAGTTTCATAGTGGAATCGAATCATCCGAGGACACGAACAAAAGGTGTGAATAACAACTACAGAATATTTGTAGTGACAAAGACTAAAGTGACGTCGTGTGAGAGGGTGGTCACTTGTTTTTCGATTTCCTATACTGCCACTCAGCAAAGACTCAGTGATGCGACACAATAGCATGAACTTACTTTGTCGCTACAACCAGAACACTTGCTCCCATCTGCTTTTTCTGATCTTTGTTCCCTTAGTACCACTCGCGTCAACAAAACTCGCATTGGCAACTTCATTCCACTTAGATTTAACAGGGACTCGCTTTGAGATTCAGGGTTCTGCAGTGTGTGATGGATCTTCTGCCATTGGCGCTGTGCTAGTTCCGGCTGTGATGGATCTTCTGCCATTGGCGCTGTGCTAGTTCCAGCTGTGATGGGTGACATCGTTTGGGCAGCTGGTTTTGTGTACTGTTTTCCAGTGTTTTTGACCTTGGGATTCGCTACTGGGGTCAATTTTGTGGCCATTGTCGATGAGTTCAGGAGGTGATCACTTTGTATTTTGAGCTACTCCGGCCGACTCCCCACGTGCCACCCATGGACACTGCATTAATTGAGGTTTGGGTCATTGCTTGCCGCTGGTGGACGGAACTATATTGTTGTGATGTTTACTAGTGGCTGGCACAGTATCAAGCAGAGGAGGTGCTGGCAATCAAACTTTGGGAATCATTGGGTCTTGGAGACTGGTCACCGCCAAACGCTCGTTAGAGATTGGTGCCGAGTCAAATTGGTTCAGATCAAACCTGGTGAAATTCCAATTTGTGCCTGTTCCTGAGTAGCCGCTGGCAATGTAATCCAAGTTTGCCATGCCAGTGGTGGCGAACCCTTGGTTGTAGCCCGCAGATGCATTGTAGGCAACTGGCATTGTTGCAGAGCCGTTGAGCATTGTTCCCATATGGTTATCAACAGGCCCGAACCCAAAGTTGAAGGAAGCATCCTGATACAATACCAGACCCGAAGTTGGAATACCAGATCCCATGCCAACGGAATGGATGCCTAGACCAAAGGACTTGATGCACGTGAGTGAGTACATTCCGATGAAAGGCAATTGAACTTACCTGTGTCCCGTGACTGGGAAATGCTCCATTGAATGACAACAGCGAGGTATCTTGATGCATGAGGAATGCATCAACGTTCACCAGCACCTGTGATGCATCCAATGCAGTGAGTGATGCACCAAGGGACATCTGCGATGTGTGGTTTGCTGTGAATGGTTCATTAACAGACGTCTGTGATGCATGGTTTGCGGTAAGTGATCCGCTGAGGGACATCCATGATGCATGGTTTGTGGTAAGTGGTCCACCAAGGGATGTCCATGATGCATTATCCTAGGGGGGGAGGAGCATAAAATGCCAAATTGTTCCACTGGCAAATGTCACCCACCATTTCATCATTCTCATTGATGAACATGTCCCCAGGGACCTCAAGGTCGCCATCATCCGCCAAGCCCGCCCCCTCGTTGTCACCATAGGTATCACCACGATTGGTTGTCTCAGCATTGTCCCCATCCGTGATATCACCCAGGGAATCATTGATGTCCCACTCGTCCTCGGTGCCGCTGCTCGTGTAAATGCTACTATCTCCGACAGTACCATCTTCTTCAGCATCAGGTGTGTCTAACATGTCTTTTCCATTCCCTTCGCTGGACTCAGAGTTTGTCGCAAGTTTGCACATATCGGGAGCTTCACAAATCATGAGAAGGGTGAGTGATCACTGCATCAACAATTAATGCATCACTTACAAAACAATAGCTCTGCAAAGTCCTGAAAAGCTGCAAGGGCTATATTGTCCTCTTTAGGGTGGAGGTATGCAAATGAACGGCCCGGCGGAGTCTCGTTGGGGTGACACCTACACCATGTGTTAGTAATAATTATTAAGTCTAGAGTAACCTGCTAACAGTGCACTTATGACAGAGATGATATTTCCCAGTTCTGTGCACAGTCCAGTCCTGATAACTCAAAGCAAAATCCAATTTCTCTCTCCTATGACACTTGGAAAGAAGAGGGTGTTTCTGCTTCACCACAGCCTTCATACCACCTTTCTTCAAGTGACGACAGATGGTTTGGGGAGAGATGGAATGGTTCTTGACATCCTGAAGGGTCTTGGTGATCTGGACAGCATTCTCAGCCTTTCCAGTACCAAGAAGTCGAATAGCATGTCATATATCAGTAGGAGAAATGATGGATGGACGACCACCAGTGGCTTTGGGAAGGTTGGGACAGTGTTCAGTGCAAATATGACTGATGGTGGAGTTACTGAATCCAGTGGAAGCAGAGATCTGATGAGTTGTTTGACCCAATTCCAAGAAAGCAATAACTTGGTTGACTTGATCAGTGGAAAGGGATTTCATGATGAAAGAAGTGGTAAAAGCGATGGTGTTTGGCTGTGTTTACATTATGTTGAACTATTTAAGCATCACATGACCCAATGCTGACATAATATCCCATCACAACATATGAATTCTACATTTCCATATGACAGCAACAAAACTGTTCCAATGACATGGGTGACTTGAAATGGACATATCTCCACCGCCTCTGGGCCAAATCACATGACCCAAGGACCGGCTTGTAGCCAAGGGTTTGTACTTTGTTTGGTCACACCAAAGCTAAGTGGAATTCCCACATGTGGTTGCAGTGTGCTTCGCGCACTGTATTGGGGTTAGTTATTGGAACGGTTTTGTTGCTCACTGTATGTATCTACATTGCTACAAAGAGTTTTCACATGCATATATTCATGTACAGCATTTGCAACAGCAACATATTGAAGCATTCGAAGAAATGGTTACAAGATTACGCATCGAAAACACAGCCATAGAAGCTGCTTGTGCTACCATAGAGTGAGTCTAAGTAAAGTCTAAGTACACTGACACCTATTCCCTGTTAGAAAATCATATAATTCGCTCGTCGCACAACTTAATCAATCCACAACATCAAACAAAGCATCTGCGGCTATCGATATCACATTGCAGACATCAGCAGGCGAGGCGAGCTCTTTCTTGAAGCCAGAAGCACTTCCGAAGCTCAAGGCAAGCAACTACCCCCACATCCGTTTTTGGACGGAGAAGAAATGGAATGAATGGAAAGAATCGGATGCTGGACAAGCCTCATCATCAAACCACTCATTTTTGGAGGACACTAGAGGCCAACTACTTTCGGAGATGAGAGTTGCCAACATTCTTTCAAACATGCGTGACCTATGGCACGAATTCCGTAAACAAAAGCTCATTGACGCAAGCATGACATGGAAGTCTGTGCCCCTTGGTACCAAGAAGACTTTTCGCTCCGAAATCATCAATTCATTTCCCAAGTTGAATCTATGTGAAGACACTTGGAAGGTCAACAAGTTGGCCAAACGACACTACGCATCCTACAAGCAGACATGGTTTACAAATAAGTCAGACAACAAGGCTACCTCTGGCAGCAAACAAAAAATGAAGGTTGAGCCAGATCCTAACAACACTGCTGACCGCACAGACATTGATACAGTGGAACCAACTGCAAAGCGGTTCAAAACTGGAGACATGACATCCAAGTCTACTCAGAGCTATGTGGAGGACGATGGCCAATGCTCCCCACCAGCAATGTCTGACTTATCTATTGTGTCGCCAGTTGCAGCCACCAACTCCAGTTTGTCGTCTTCAAGCTTACCAAGTTCGCCTGTCTTACTGCCACCTATAGCAATCAATGCCAGTTCATCATCTTCCGCTTCTAGTTCACCAAGTTCGCCTGTCGTGTCACCACCTGCAACATTCAACCCCAGCTTGTCATCGTCAAGCTTACCAAGTTCACCTGCCTTACTGCTGCCTATAGCGATCAACACCAGTTCATCATCATCTTCAGCTTCTAGTTCACCAAGTTTGCCTGTCATACTACCACCACCTGTAACATTCGACTCCAGCGCCTCGTCTTCTAGTTCACCAAATTCACCTGTCATATCACCACCTGCAACATTTGACTCTGTTACGATCCTTTCTTTTCTTTTCTCACATCGCTCGTCTGACAACTCGTTCTCTTATTGGACTAACTTCTCACCGTCCTTCATAGACGCCTTACACCTAAACTCGGCTTCCTTTGTTCTGCGCCACGCATGGCTTTGCTTCTTGCTTCTCACGGACGTCATTTCTCTTCCTGCGTAACTTGTTACACAGCCTTCTCCTTTTCTATCGCACGGACCATCTTTCCTCTTATATCCGTCTTAGCTTTTCTGCTACGAACACTGCTTGGTCCGTGCGCCGGGTCTCCATATATACAGTGGCTCAAAAAAGTGTCCCAATGTTTACATGTTTTTCACTAAAGTCGATAACCCCTAACTGCATCTAACCTGGGCACTAACATATGAGTACATCAAATGGGGTATCTACCCCTGGCTTGCT
>JBBPSD010000827.1:0-15368 GCA_038093415.1 Xerocomellus chrysenteron | reverse complement strand
GGGGGTGCGGGGAAGAGGGGGGATCGTACCATCAGAGTGACGTTGGGAAGCGTGGAGGGAAGGGTCGGTGAGGGAGCCTCTGCGGTGTTGCTGGAGATAGTCGAGGGGGGGGAGGGATATGAGGGGGGACTGTCGCGAGCCGTCTCTGTGGTTGTCAGGCATGGCTGGGTGGTTGGTCGAGCACACTTGTGAAAGTCGACGTTATGAGAACTCGTCCCTCTTGCCGCTTTCGGCGCTAAACAACGTGGAGCTCCGACTCGCGGGGACACACGTGGCCAGCTGGCACTCCTTATTTGGTTACATGAGCTCTTATGATCGAGGACTGCCATCCACAGCCCCAAGCCGACTCCCCCTCAACACCTCCCGCTGTCCCTCCCGCACCACAACACTCCGCGCGTGCAGCGTCCGCATACTGTTCCGCGTCCATCGCCCGCTCCCCCTCTCGTCCCGCGCCCGTCGTTCCAGCGCATCGTCCACCGTGACCATGTATCGCACCCACGGTATGTAATCCAGGAACACGCTCCTCTGGGGCATCAAAGGGGCTGGTGGCCAAAGAACCTCCTGCAACGCGTCCACCATCCGAGACTGATACTCCACGCGAGCACGGAACCCCTTTGCGTCCTCACTCGTTAGCCTTGCCGCGGGGTTGATCGACGCCTCAATCGGACCCGTGCCAGGCTCCTCGTGTACTCCACGTGAATACCGGATGGCTTCTTCTGCAATGAGCTCATCTCGCTGGCAATACTCCAGCCCCTCTCTCCCCTCCAGCACCACATATCCCGTCTCGTCGTCGTCCGACCTCCCCTGCAACACCACAGTCAGCGCATCCACAATCACGAATCCGTCATAAATTCACCTCCCCCGTGCCCATTGGCGGCCTGCAGAGCTCCGCGTCGACATGCGACATCAGCTCACTGTGCCGCTTCATTTTCCGCCACCACTCGTTTCCCACTGTGGATCCCATCGGCGTAACCCTGGATTCAGCGGAAATTGGTCGAGCTGATTGCTGAACGTGTCCTTCAGCCTCGTCTCCTTGGTGCATCTCTGATGCTGATCCATGCCTCGCGCCCGCGCACAAAATTTGCAATTGCGTGATGGCCCGTCGTAGATCTGGCAACGGTACTGGCTCGCTTCTCGGGTATAACGGCGCATCCGGTATGTCTAATCCATCTATGGAATGCGTGGTTTCATATAGAACCATCAGGTCTTCGTGCGGAACAAGGCAGCCCTCCGTGAGCGACAGGCATTGGAGAAAGGTGGCCGCCACGGGCGACGGACAAGGCTCAAAAACGAGGACTTTCTGAAGTGGCAGATCACCAAGAGGAACTAGACCAGGGTCTGCGCAACCATCGTGAGTGCCAACATCCTCGACTGAGTCAATGAGGGCTCACCGTTGCATGTCATTACAACTGGCCTTTGGCAGCATCGAATGAATTCAACAACAGCTGGCCAAAAACCTGCATCTTCTTTGAATAAGATGTCGACCTCTTCTAGGAGCACAAGAGATTGCCGAACGATCGGTCTCGATCCATCAGATTCAGCATGGCTCATCCCGGAGATGGCCGCTTCCTCTGATGTGACCATCTGCTGGTCCGGTGGCAGTGGTTGCTGCTTATGCGTCGGACTGTCACCTTCTACACTGATAGGCTGTCCCTCAGTCCCCGCTTCCTGCGATTCGTCAAACCCAACGATTCCTCCCGTCTTGCTCTTGACCAGATAACCGTGGAGTCCCATGGATTCCTTTGCCGTTTTCGTTGGCGCACGCCTATGAACCGTCTGGACGATATGATTCTTGCCTACGTCTCCGACAAGATGATCCAAGCTTGCGCCGTTGCGCCTTCCGATACCAGGGTACACTTCAAAAATTTCCCATCCCAACTCTTCTGCACAGGCATAGACCGCGGCAGTCTTCCCACAGCCGGGGGGTCCGGTTATGAGGAGGGCATTGGTTAGGTTGTCAGCGAAGTTAGTTTGAACGGGTTCCTGTAATTGGGACGTCGTGTGGTTGATATTTGTGTCGGGGACATTTGATGCAACAGAGTGCGCCTCGTGGGTGTCAGTTGTGTCACACCTGTGGAGGCGAGTAAGAGTACGTTGACAGAATGCGAACTCGTCCTCCGAATCGCCGGGAGGGTCCTCAGCTTGCTCTTCATCCGTGTCGCTAAAGACCACAAAGTCGTCCAGGTCATCATCCGAATCCACTCTTCTTTTCTTGTTGCCCCGTTTCCTAGTCACTTGTCGAATAACGCGGGGTCGCTTCACCCCTCGTGGTTCGACCCGCTTCGAAGCGCCTTTTTCTTTATTCTCTCTGGCTTTGGCACCTTTCACCACTGGTTCCTCTGACTGGCGACCTCGCAATTGCAGTTCGAGTGCACGAAGCCAGTCTCGTAGATAGAGAGCGTGTCGCTCATTCCCCAGCACTTCATTCGCGCGTCTGGGACGAAAATGACGAGTCCACATCTCGGCATGGCGTAATGGGATACTTTCTCGATGAACAGATATTTGTGCGAAAGCGGGATGTGATTCGATGCAATCACGGCTGAGGGATTGGAGATGCTCTTCGCATTGCGGGGGTGTCAAAGACCTATGGATACGTTCCAAAGGAGTCGAGGGAGTATCATCCAGCTGCCGCGATTTTGCCAGTGTGAGGAAGTCCAACGCTCCTTCATCTGATGGACTGAATCTTGGGAATACGCCACGCTTGAGAGGCGCTTGACAGCAAGCATAAGAATGCTGTACTCCTCGAACATGCTGCGAACATGAACTAGGGAGAGACGCAACACCTCCCAACCCCGGAGTCCGTCTATTTAACCCCTTTTTCTTGCTTGTTTCATGTGTGTGTTTGTGTCCGTGTGTGCCGGCATGCGGAAAGCTCGTGTCACTACAGCAGTGAACGTTGAGATGTATGGGAGAGGAAGGCGAATGTGAGGTCGCCTGACTGGATTCTGAATGAGGAGATAGTTGATGAGTAGACGATAAGGGTGGTTCTGTCGACAACTCTATGTCGGAGGACGCGTCAGTGATATCTATAACCTCAGTATCATCCACGCTAGTGACTGTATCTCGTGGTCCCTCTCGCACGGAAGAGACCTTCGTGAAAATGGGAAATAGCTGACCTGTGTGTCGAAATATTGTTTGGAGCTGGGACGGATTACAATAAACTCACGCACTCGGTTTGGCCGGCCTAGATGGTTGAGCGGGAGGTTGTGGGTCCACTACCTGGAGAGAAGAAGCTACCGGCGGGTCTGTGTGCTCCAGGTGCGAGTCCTGTCCGTCCGCAGAAGGGGCGGTGGCGGAGTTTGTCCTCTGAAAGAGACCCTTCAGAGTCGTTTGGGTTGTCGGCTGAAACGAGCGGTGGCCTAGCAGTGAGTTACACGACACAAAAACGTACGGAAATAGTACCCGTTGGGCTTTAACTTGACTACCTGTGGTTCTTGTTCTCCGCTTTTCTGGCATAATGGTGGTGGATGGTGGCCAGCGCCGTCCGAGCCGCGGTTGGGTACTATGTGATTCAAGCACGCGTCTAGGAGCGCGTCGCGTGACGTGTCACACGTATCTGGTCTTGTGATTCGAGGACTTGAAACGCATCGAGACTTGAACTCTTCGATGTCGGACGATCAGGACGCTGAACAACGGCCTCCAATCAGTAGGGAGTTATTGAAATGGATATCCAGGGAGTATTTTGGTAAGTCGTCATCTCCATGCCGGTGGGGTGGTCCAACTCACTCGCAAAATTCAGGTATGAACGGTTCATCATACCACGTCCTTGATTACCCACCAACGCCCCTGGAATTTGCTAGGCTTGCTCATTTGTCGAGACCAGTGGTCATCAAGGGTATTACTTTTAATTTGCGTCACACCAGCGAGCCTAACGCGCTACTTCTCAGGGGTAGGGTTCCCGGCTTTGACAAAGTGGACAGACGACTATCTTGTTGAAAAAATGGGAAACCAATTTGTCTCAGTTGCCGTGACTCCCAATGGGTATGGCCCAGCATTCGCGGCTGTTTACCAGAAGCATGATTGAACGACAGCAAGTCGAGCAGATGCAGTCACCCGCGCGCCGGACGGAAAACTATACTTTGCCGAGCCGTTCACAGACTCTATGACCCTCCGTGACCTTCTCAAGAAGTTGCGTTCAGGTGACTCGGATTCACTTCACCCTGTTTGGCACGGTCAGACCATGGCACGGCTCAGATGCAAAATATGTCTATTATCTGCAATCGCAGAATGGAAACTTGTATTCGGAAGATTTCTTCTCCGACGGAGAGGATGCCTCAGAGTTCGCGGCCCTACGAGCAGATGTTCCCCCCGAAGTCAGCTTTGTTCGTGATGCTCTTGGTTCGTTATCAGTTCCTGGCGCTGTCTTGTAATTATCCTGAGAGATCGACTAGATCGGACTCCTGACGCCGTTAATCTGTGGATCGGAGGCAGCGACAGCGTCACAAGCATACACAGTGGTACGGTACCTGGCAACCTCCCAACTTTCTGGACCTGATCGGAAGCGCGTAGACCCTTACGAGAACATATACACTGTCGTCCGCGGTACCAAACATTTCACATTGCTACCACCAAGCGAGGGATGGTGTTTGGAAGGTTTGTGCTACGCGCACTATCGTCGTCGCGTTGCTCACGGAAGTAGAGAGATTATACCCGCATGCTGTGTACACTCGCACTGATGCGACTCCAGATCTCCATCTCCTTCCATCACACGAAGCTTCACCTGTGCGATGGTCTTCGGTCTCAGATCCTGACTTTCCAGATGCATTGCCACCCGAAGCTCACCCGATACACATTACACTGACTGCGGGAGACACACTGTACCTACCTGTTGGGTGGTGGCACTTTGTCAGACAGTCGGGCGATGTTACTATCGCATTGAATTGGTGGTATGACACGGAGCTTAAGGGGATCAATTGGGTGTGGCTGAATATGCTTCGGGCGGGCGATAATGTACCTGCAGGAAATTAAAGAAATTCGTATATTGTGTCACGTGTGTCACGTCACGTTCCTGTCTCCCAACGCTCGCAATATGGGCAAGGACAAGAGCGAGAAAAAGGAGAAAAAGAGAAAGACAGAGGTGGTGGCGGATGTGCCACCGGTTGGGGATGTAGAAATGGAGGACACGTCCTCAGTGCGTTTCCTGACCATCGAAATGTGTGCTTCACAGTCTCACCCAGGTTCAGCCTGCGAAGAAGGCAAAGAAAGACAAGGAGGAAATCACCATCCCCCTTGAGGACCTTGCTCCTATTGCGCGACCTCTTGCGCAGAAAAAGCTGGTCAAAAAGTTGCACAAGACAATCAAAAAAGGTGCGGTCCTAACCTGACGATTCTATGTTCGTGCATCTTGATTATTGTATGTTGTCATCAGCATCCAAAGCCAGGCAGGTCAAACGTGGTGTAAAAGAGGTGGTGAAGGGTATCCGCAAAGGAGAGCAAGGGCAAGTGATTCATTCCGTCTTGTTTGCGACACTCGCGCCATTTCATTTTCAGGTTACTTGTTCTTGCTGCTGACATCAATCCTATCGACATCATATCCCATCTCCCGGTACTCTCTGAGGAGGCCCAGATACCCTATGTATTCGTGACATCCAAAGAAGAGCTTGGGCATGCCAGCTCTACAAAACGACCGACAAGTTGTGTCATGATATGTCCAAATCTGAAGCGCAAGACACAGAAGAAAGATGGTGAGGAGGGGGGCGATGACGATTATCGGGAACTGTACGAGGAATGTCGTCGGGACGTAGAAAAGCTTGATGCCAAAGTCGTTTTCTGATTTTCCGCAGTTAATCTCGACGTATCTTGTCTTACTCGCTAGTTGGCGGAAGCGATGACTTTGCATGTCCATGCCAAATCCACGAGTTTGGTTGCGTGGCCGGTTGTCGGGGCCAATAATAACCGTTTTGCGGGATTCGCACGTTCACAACCCACATTTCTTTCTACCAACCAGTCTCCGGCCTCTCTCCTCATTCTTAGCCATGCCCGCGTCGAAAGCTGCTTCTGCCAATGGCTCAACCTCTGGAAAAACAACCAAAGGAACCCCAACAGCCATTGTCCCGCCGTCACCGGGTTCGAAGCCATTAGACACAGACCCTGCGGTGACACATAGTTCAGGGAGGCCCGACAAAAATGGGTTTGACGCGGAGCAGGAGAGACTCAAGTCTGAGATCGATGCTCTGCAGACCAAGCTTGTGCGTTGTATCCCTGTTGTCACATCGGTGCAGTGGCCGATCGTATTTTCACAGGGCACCATCCGAGAGAAGATATCGTTGGCTACCAAGCCTGCGGGGAACGACAGACGGAACGCGCTCCGTACGGAACTTGAGAGCATACGTGAGCAACAGTCTTCTTCCAAGACTTCTAGAGGCAAGGTCCTCGATCAACTCAAGGCTCTGCAAGATGGCATACAAAAGAAGGTACGTCCACACATGCTACTTCCGTGAGTGTCGGTTTAACGCGAAGAAATACCTCAAGACCAAGGACTTGCAAGCTGCGCGGGGAAAGACGCCTTTCCGAGCTGTTGCTGAGGTTGATACCCACATCAAGTACGCCGTCCCTGTGACCACTTTTCAATCGGAATCACTGATGTTCTCACCCAGAAACCTGGAAAAGCAGGTAGAATCTGGCAGTATGAAGCTTGCTGACGAGAAGCGTGCTCTTCAAGAAATCTCACAGGCCAAACGGATTAGAAAGACTGTAGAAGGTTTCCAGGCCGTCCAGGATTCAATCGACACGGACCGGAGCGTTGCGGACGAGCTTCGCCAGCAATTAGATGACCCAGAGTCCAAGGCCATCTCCGATCGTTACGACAAGATCAAAGCAGAACTAGACGAGCTCAAGAAGGAGTCAGACGAAGCATATGCTGGACGCACTAAACTGTTCGATGAGCGGGACGAATTGCAAGCTCGGGTAAACGCCCTCTTCAACGAGAAAAGAGCCTCCGCGCAGCAGTTCCGAGAAGCAAATGACCGCTACTGGGCAAAAGTCAATGAAGACCGTGCTCGTCGTGCTGAGAGGGCTCGTGTGCAGCGCGCCGCCGAAGAAGCTCAGAAAAGGCTGGAACATGCGCAACGTTTACGAGAGGAAGCATCCCTGCCAGCATATCAGGCAGAGATCGAAGATTGCCAAACGCTAATGGACGCTCTTTCGGGCAAGAGTTCTGACACCGTCATGCTATCTTCTTCGTCGTTACCTGCGAAAGGTGAAGTGGCTGGCGTGCCAAAGCTCGAGTTAAGGCAGGTGGAGGCTGCCACTGACGGTCTGGTGGCGCGCAAGAAGAGGGATGAGGAAACATACTTCATGGGAAAGGGGAAACGGGGAAAGAAGGACAAAGTACCCAAGATCGCGCATGAAACGGGTGCCCTTAAAAATTTACCCTTCGGAACTATCACTGCACTTTCCAAGCTAGCGATTCCCCTTCCGACTGCCACAGGCGACATTCCACGTGTCATCGAGGACCTGAAAACGAAGAAAGCCTGGTACGAGGCCAACCAGGCGCGTGTAACGGCCGAAAACATCGCGAAAGCAGAGGCGCAAATACAACGCCTCACGAGTGCTGCCAAGCCAGAATACCTGGTCGAGGGCACCCAAGCGTCGCCAGACTCGAACGATAGTGTGGATACACCTTTGGAATCGGCATCCACCCCGGTGGAGAACAAATTCATTGACGATGAGGCGGCTGGTAATGTGGAGGTTGACGAGTAAGAGGCGGGATCAGACGACACCGTCCATATATTATTAAACCTCAGTGCTACTTATACCAGGAAATACTGCTCGTCCGATCGCAAGCAAAGGAACACTTAGTAGTATTATTCAGGTCAAGGCCTATACAATAGTGAGCACAGCTTTTGAAAAGTAAATGGTCAATACAGATACGGAGCAAGGTAGGAATAAATGACGGGCCGAGAAACGTGGTCATATATACTTGCAGGCTAAATTAAAATTTCCGCACAACCCAGAGAACGACGGAAAGTATGGTTGTGGTGCTGATCCTTCAGGATGCAGCCTCCGCTTTAATCGTTTCGGTTTCGCGCTCTGGCTCGCTAGCGTTACCAGGCAAACTCAGATCTTGAGTCGAAAACGGTGCGACATCGAACGTATTCGTCGTCGCGTACTCGGAGAACGCAAGGCCAGCTTGATGGACCGAAGGTATCGAATCCTCGGGGGTAACTGAAGTATCCATGTAGTTTAGTCCCCCATATGCATCCGAATTGAAACCGGAAGCTGAGGCGTCCAGCGCGCCAGCAGGGAATGAATCCTGTTGCAATGCGGCCAACATGCTCGAGGTTGTCGGAGTGTGGTTCATAGCGTGTTGGGGGCGAGCCTCAGAGGGAACAAAGCTCTCTTGTCCAGCCATGGGTGAAAGGGAAAAGAATTGTTGCTGCATTACTGGCTCGACAGAGGCAGCCACGGAATTGGTGGACAGTGCAACATTCCGCAGAACGTTTACTGCGATCCAGTCACTAGGCATTCGTGAGCAATACTACAATGAAAGGGGGTGAAAGAGCAACTTACTCGAGGAATAATTTCATTATCTGAAAAGCGCCGAACGCAGGGTCACTCCTGATGGTCTGGCGAACGTCAGAACCATACAAGGCAGTTTGGACAAGAACAAAGAACTTACAAGATCCCTCATAACCTGGCTAGTCACATATCCCCAGCGAATGAGTACGCTACGAGGACTCATCGCTCCTCTGTCATCGCCAGCTCCAATGCGTTGTTCCATGAGTCTCTCTGTGCACTTATCAGCCCATGCCATCACCTCTCTGACAGGTTCGTTGCTCTTCGCAAGACTATCCATCATCGCGACGAATTCCACCTCGAGAAGCTGGACGAGATCTTCGTGCCGGCAATTGCAAACCAAGGCCGATTGGTTGCGAACGGATTCAAAATCTACCTTTTGCCAAGATCGACGCATCTCAGCGAGCTGTTTTTGATTGGTGAGAACTGTGTTTAGAGCTTGAGTGACTTGGTAAATGTCCACGAATCGTACTATATGAGAAATACGTCAATTGAGCAATGCCTCACCATCCGTGCGCTGTACACGTACACACTAAATGCCCAAAACGTGCACCCAGCTCAACCTTGGGCTCAACGAACGTAGTCCCATATCCTTCAAGAGCAAGGAGGAGAATTTTCTCCATCTGACTGGCAAGTTGGCGCAACCCGTTCAAAGAAGCTGTGGGAATAGGGGAGAGCATCTGGGACCTGAGAAACTCGAGTATTTCCTATGCATGGTTGAGCAGCAGCACGGAAGTAGCATGCTACAGACTTACGTCATATACAATCGCATCGGCCTTGGCCATTAGTCCCGCAATCGCGGGTGCATGAACAACCTCACGATGAGTGCCTGACAAGGTCGACCAGAATCCCCTGAGGTGCATCTCGAACTGATCAAATCGGAAAGCGCGAGCGCTCTCCAGGATCGCATCCAAGTGGTCTTGGAACCAACCCCATACTTCTCTGCCAGCAATACAATGTGCGGAAGCGGAGCTAGCTCCAATGGCTTCCTCGATAGACGGGAAATGGGGCATATGGCGGACTGAGAGATGTTGATGTGGTTGAACATAATGACCATCGGCATTGGGCCCAAGGGTTAACGCGGGTTGTGGTGCGATACTGGCCTCCGGTTGGCTGGCATGTCGACGGATGGAGGTATGACTAGGGTAAGAGTTACTCCTGGCCAGGACTTGGGCTTGCGACAGTAGGCTGCCTGCGGTCGGTGTCTTATCGCATATATCTTCAAACGTAACACTGCCTTTAAGATCTCCTGAAAGGGCAAGGGAGTTCCGCTTGGAAGCGCTGGACCCTTCAGAATCTTCATCATCATCATCATCTGATCGCTCCTCGCCCTTATTCGCGTCCCCTCCCTCCTGCGCAGCACGAGCAGCGTTGATGGATGACTGACCTGCATTGTTGTTTGACTTGCGGATGTAATCTTGCAAAAATTCGGCTTCCGCCGAGGTCGCGGGACGAATGCCACAATCTGCCAGGAACAGACGATCAATAAATTTTCCGATCATCATTTGATGGAGGTAAGACACGCACAATGGTATTTGCTATTCCCGCGAACACCCAGACGCCTTGTTTTGATAGTGGGAAAACAGAGTCTGATGGCCTTGCCGAGCGTCGCAGTATTAATGTGAGGGATCTGGTACTGGTCGCAAACTCTGCGGTATGAAAAATAAAGGCCCTGGCGTGGTACATTCCCATCAGGGTAAGGAGCATAGTTGGCGGTTAGCCTGAATGGCGAAAGTGTGAGAAATTGGAACATGGAAGGGGAAGGATAGGGACACACCAAGCTTGAACGAAAATCTGCTTCGCTCGGTCAGAAGCACTGGTTGTGGTTGCGACGCGTACATTGGCCGCTAATTTCTGGAGGGCATGATCAGGGTTGATAGACATCCTGCCGAAAACGCCTGGAGACTGTCTAGGTTCTTGATGATTAGTGGGCATCGGCTGACCGGGCCCATACATGGTAGAATAGTCGGGGGTGTTACCGAGAAACATTGTGAGGTCGTCCGTTTCGCTGGAGGAAGAGTGGACACTCTCTGTATCGCGGGGGTAAGGAGAGGCCGCAGCACGAGCTCTGAGGTGAGTCTGGCGAACGTGGCCCTTGAGCGCGGGATTAGTCATACTGCTGTTCGGAGGAGAATGGCCAGGGGACATGTCTGCAGAGGGGAGGGAATAGACGGAAGAGTGGCGTACTTGATCGCCCGGGAGGTAGGAAGAGAGACGATACGGGTCGCCTGAGGGAGGGGGTATGCCGGGTGGCATGCGAGAGAGGAAGTCCTGGGAAGAGTGGGGGCGGGAGTGAGGGGAGGACGAGATCGAGGTTGAACGGGAATGAGGCGGTAAGAAATCAAAGGGAGCGTTTGAAGAGATTGTTTGAAGATTTACAGCAGCAGCCATATGGAAGGAGGGTGTTGAGCTGGGGACGAGACCGACGCAGCGAATAGGCGGACCAGCCGGTGAAAAGGATAGAATGGATGTGGCGGAGGCGAGCAAGCTGGCAGGACTACCCCGTGGAAGAAAGAGACAAACAAGAGCGCGCGCGTGTACGAGGCGAGAGACAACAGCAGCAACGAGTAGCCGTTTTGCAGCTGTAACGAGATCGCAGCAACAAGAATACGGTCGGTGGTCAAGGCAACGAATAATATTTCCACCCGTCGGTATCTACGTCTGCCCTTTATCCCCACAGCCCCCTTCCCACACACTCCTCCCGGAACCGCTTCCCATCTTCTCTCTTCCATCTCATACAATGCTGTCCCTTGCCGCTCCTTCCCCGAATCAACACCGCCCGCATCGCCTCGCCTCTCCCTTTTTGTTCAACGGAACGACGACTGACTCATATCATTCTTCCTCGACGGCGATCCGTGTCCGCACCACCCGCGTAGACGTGATCTGCGACCCTCATGGCCCGCATCAGCGAGTCCCGTCACAGAGGAACTACCGAGTCGCGTGCTGGTCACAATCGATCAGACTGGTCCGCGATCAACGTCTCAAACAATGACAATGTTTTGGATGACAACTAAGGTTGGTTCTCCGCTTCAACTGTCACAGTTTTGTGTGTCTCCGCCGACACGGTCAATGCTCTGGTGCTGAATTTGTCGTTATCACGCCGTACGGGGAAGCGATGCGCAGATGGCGGCCCAACACTATATCTTGAAATCGCAAACTCAGCCAGACATATCGATAAGACTAATTGCGATTTCGTGTGAGCAATTCGAATTTGGCGCCACCCAAACACTTAGGCCCCGCTTGAGTGAGGTACTTTCGTGTCCTGATTCCGGCATAATGACATTTGCAAAAGCCCAAGGTCGAAACAGTACATTCCCATACCTGGGATGGGAATAGAATGCTTCCAGCTGCATGGTAGCATATCAGAGGTGGAATGACCTTCTCTGAAAGAGTACTTATCTGTGTAGAATCATAAAAATACATTTAAACCAATGACGGGGTCAGGAATGACCTCGGTGGCGAACCATTTCCTAGACCCGGATAGATTAAATTCACTCTGAGATCTGAGCGCTAAAGCTTAGACTACATACGACAAAAAGGTGTGGGTGATATCATTAGTCCTTGCGAAGCCATTCAATGGGTTCTCTCACATCTCATCTCACCGGAGCTCGCCACTGAGCAGGTCGCGCAGCCGAGGCTGACACCTTTGCCCAAAATTAGGGAATGCGGCTCGCAATGGATGGACTCGTCTCGTTGGCCAGCACGATGCCTCATGACGTCCAGTCAGATGAGATATTTACATTTGAGTAGCCTTATTAAATGTCAGGCTTGAGGATGCTCATAGTGTACAAACTATAAATCCTTACCTGGTTAGGAGCACCCCATAGTCCAAGCGTATATGTTAACGCAGGACCCATACCGTAAACAGAAAGATGTCAACATGGTCAGGTTTAGCGACCTTACGCCAGATATCATTGTAAACCCTTCCATTTTCTCGAAAAGAATTCCCGCATTTTTCTAGCAACAGCCCGATTCTGAATCGAGTCGTAGCTCCCGTCGGTTATGCGTGGAAGCTTGTCATCCTCGTGCCTGGAATGACTCACATCAGTCCGACAAATAGTTACTGGTGATCGGTTCCGCAGCGTACCTAAATACCTTGCGCTCATGCAGTCCAAACTGGAATCACACCCAAGCGTACCACAAAGTCAATATCGGTGCTGCGATAACCTTTCAAGTTGATCCAAGGTACTGTTATAAGGGTCGATAGGGAATCACGTTTGCTGTGCGAAAGACAGCAATATCAATTAGTCGTGCACCTGCGTTGATGTGACTGGTCAGTGGTGATGGCATACATTTATGAAACCGAACGTTTGCCCCTTACCACCCGCCACGCTTTTTCTTCTTTCTGATCCTGCCAAGTAATGGGAATCGACGAGATACAGAACAGTAGTATGCAAAATTGACCCCTGAACTGGACGATCCATCTACTGCGCTGAAAACACAGATGGGTGTATGGCAGGAGGAACCATATGCTTCTAGGACTGTCGGTATCCCCAGTATCGCCTGGGTAAAGAGAGGGAGTGGAGGACGCATCGATGAACCCAGTGTACGCCATACTTGAACGTCTCAATCGTGAGTAGGAATCGGTTATAATTGGCGTGTATTTGAACATACTGCCAGTGGAGCAAAATGACTGCAAGGTAATCAGTCGTAATTGGAAACACGTTCGTCTCGAAGGTGTATATGTGGCCGGCGACTGCCGAACGGTGAAACTGTCGCCGCTCTCAACTAGCCAGTGAGGAAGGAACTATCGTGTTGGGGCGAGCACAAAGCTAGGAGCTTAGTTGTGTCAAGTTGGGCTCTACATATCAAAGTTGCTACTAAGCAGATAACGCATTGGGTGCCTCAAATTACAATGGAAAAGGTCATAAGGACCCCCCAAAAAAACTTAATGCATTACCAGATGGACTTGCGCTTTGCACAGGTCACAGCCTGAAGCCTTGGTGTGACTTTATTTACTTGGGAAATGTCGACCTCGACGGAAAAACCTTGCGGGCGACACTCACACTAAGCGAGTCGCATGATACTAATTGGTGGAATGCACTAGTGAAACGTAGTATGACATGCCGACGATTCTTATGTTCACGTGCCTCTTGGCACTCTAGCAACACCAGAGAACATGCAAGCGAGGTGATCCACTGCCGAATGTACGGGGCGCAGAGTAACTACATAAGCGATCAAAGCACGTTGTTACTCGTCTTCCTCCAAGTCAGAATCACCAAATAGACAAGGTCCATCGAATGTCATGTCAACATCTAGCTCAGCTGCGGTTGTTCCAATGATAATGGCGAGGGGGCTCGAAGATCGGGCATGTCCATTCGGGGTGTAGTGCGTCACCAGAATCGAAGGAGCCTCTTCCAGCGCTTGCATGCCCCGAGTGGTGGAAGGAGGTTCCGCATCGAATAGAGGTCGAGTAGAGTTGTCGGCACACGGTGAGTCGGGAATATCGGTTGCCATCTGGTCAACTGCGTCCAGTACTTCCGGGTCCGCGATCTCGAATATGGTTGGGTCTGCGCTGGATACAACGCGAATATCGTCCGTAGGTTTGTCATTGATCCTCGTTCCAAAGGAAGTGGTATCAGAAGAACGCGCATTACAGGTGCATGATCTCTCGGGCGAAACATAACCCACGCCCTCCCGGTCCTTTGTGAAGTTGATTTTCACAGACTGCACTGTAGATGGTTCGGGACGCTCGAGCTTCAAGATTCTGCCGATTGTTTCCCAAGGATGAGGATCAGATAAGAAATCAATCGAGATGTCACTTGGTACGTCGTCTTCGATATCTTCCTGACTCGTCAAGACCCGCATGTAATCACGACCAGACTCGGACGGGAATATTTGTCGTAAATTGTTTCCAGTCGACAGGAAAGCGCGGCTATCATTGCAGTATGTTGTGCGGGATTGCTCGGCTTTGATTTCTTCTTCATTCGAGTTACTGTATGATGAGATTGTGAACTGTGTTTCATCCACGCCAGTAGAGCCTTCGCGGATAGGAAAATTCCGTGATGGCTGGCGAAATATCGGCTGATGAATATAACGTAAGGATGATGCGTCGACACAATCGATAGCTTCGGAATGGTCGTCTAATCGTCCGGGACGAATAGCAGCCGGAGGTGAGGTATCAAGGTCGAGAATTGAGCTATCTGATGACTGCGAACTGGAAGGGAAGGGAGATGACCGAGGGAGTGGATAAACGGCGTCTGGAAATGTATTAGGCCTTTCGGGTTCGTTGCCTTTTGTACAAAAGAACGGATTGGTTCCTGTGAACAATTGCGCTTCTACATATCCTGAATCGTCGAAGGCATCCCGGGGTGTTACATCACATATACCCGAAGGAGAATCGGGCGGCGAAAGAATACCGCTCTCTGTGGGTTCATATTTCATATTTAGGTAAGTTTCAGGAAGACCCATGGGTCCGTGTCCAAGGGTTTGAGGGCATGGCACACGAGGGTCAAAGACATGCTTCGATACTATCTCTGAATGTTGGGTGTCTAGGTCCGAGTCCTGTAAATAAGAGCATGAGTGTTACCGCCAGCGATAACCTTCGACCATTGTACTTTAGAGTCAAAAGGAGCATCTGTCGGTCGCCTGACTGCCGTAGGAGTTTGCATACGAACGAGATATGCAGTTTCTTCAAGCTTCGGGGTATTGATTCCACTGAGATTCGGTTGTTTAAGGATGCGGTCGATGGCAGCTCGCATGGACATGTCTTGCCCGAGAGTATATCAATGGACAGAAGACGAGGAAGAAACCATACACACGATCCGAAATATCAAGAGCACCGAGAACTTTGGACGGTTTATTGCGCTGCGTCGTATAGCCCGGCGATGTTGACGAGTATAATCGGTCTC
>JBBPSD010000826.1:0-15369 GCA_038093415.1 Xerocomellus chrysenteron | reverse complement strand
GCACTGGCATGGTATGAGGATTGGTTTCCCATCTGTACCGTTCACAGCTCCATCACAGTTTCCAGTACCTTGAAGACGCTCCTTGAGTTTCGAGACCTTGATATACAACTGTCACACGTACCATCGGGGTTGATACCAGACTGCCATCCCAGTGGTGGCGCAAGAGCAGCGATCTGTGCATCTGTTGGGGTGGTAGTGTTGCCAGATGACAATGTCGTAGATGTGATGTTTGTAACGGGCGAGGGTGAGGGTGAGGCAGGTGAGGCCGTCAGAGCCGGTGTTGTAGCTGGGACACTTGGAGTAGCAGAACATGAACCAATAGTGCTCGCCTGACTAGTGCCAGTAGGGGGGCTGGAAGCGACTGGAGCAGAAGGGGAAACTGTAGGCGTATTGGTGGAGGATGTAGTATTCGATGTCTCCGCTTCGATGGCTTTCTGTTGTGCAGAAAAAGTGGTCGACGAGATGGGACATCCAACACCTGGACCTTCTAGATTCTGTAAGGTGACGGCGGCGGCATTCAGACGGGCAAGTTGGGAAGCAGTGCTATTGTCCGTCGGGAAGGTTAACTTGACAGTAGGGTTCGTGGTGACAAACCCAGCTGCGACATTCTTATTGAGAGCCTGGAAGGGTGTTATTAGAACTATGTACTGAAAGTATGAATCCCTTTATGACGAACGGTAAGAAAGAATGTCGAGTTCGGGGGACATTGACAAGGCACCAGAATAGGGTTTCCATTGGTACCATTCACGGCGCCATCACAGTTTCCTGTGCCTAGAAAGCGACGGGTGATGTCTATCCAAAGTTGTCATAAATGAGTGGGGGTTGCTGACCATCAGGGTTGATTCCGGCCTGCCACCCGAACGAGGGGACAAGAGCAGGATCTACATCTCTCTTGCGCTGATGATTTCCATTTAATGGAAAAGATGCAACGGCGTGACCGCAGCAAAAGACAGCGAGGGTCTTAAGGAATAACATGACTTGACGAATTAAACGTGTACAATAGTGCTTCAGGTTGTATTAGCGGTATCGATATCGAAAGCAATCGAGAAAGAGAGAGTAGGTGTACAAGTCGCCAGCGACGTGCGGGAAAGAGATGGGTATCAGAGGGGATGCTCGAGGAGTTTCCGCCGTCGCTCCGCATTTAAATAGCGCATGACCATTGTCTTCGAAAGAGGCAGGTCAGATAACATGGCTCAGTCAGGGAAGGTGATTCCTCAACCTGTAAATACTTTCCAACACGATGTAGTGTCGGGAAATTTCATCCGAACTTGAAGCGTACCTCGAGACGAAATGCAAGAGACAGCAACAAGAACAATGACTTGAATATGACACAATAGCGTCGTGGCAACAGCCATAGTCCTCGTGTATGGGCGGATCAGTTCGAACCCAAAATGGCCCGTGCGCCTTGAAGATCCGAAAGAAGCATACACAAGATAAAGACAATGATTCGAGCGCGGATTCAGACAGGCTGCACCTTCCCCCCAGTTGGTACCCGTACCTGTTATGACCCAACCGCATACCCGTCTTCCTCGTCTCGACTTTGTTAGCCCGCTGGCCCAGATGCAGAACTCCACCTGAGAGTGCATCCGCAGATCCCGTTAGAGCTCTTGCGCGTCATCTCATCTCAGATCCGGCTCTTCTCTGGTGCCACCACCAACTGTACGCCAACAGTATACCAGAGCTTGTCCTACCGTAACTGTTGGAACTCGAGTCTGCGAGAATGGAGCGGACGACGACTACAACAATCTAGTACAATGGAAGGGAGGTTTGTGTACACCAGATGCCAGGGCGTATGATAAAGTATCAAATTTGTCAGTATTATGATGGAACAAGGTCACCTGAAGGCGGGCGATATTGGTACACGCGTCTATCCGACGTTCGCCAAAACCCCTTTTTCACTGTGCTATGATGCACTCGCCAGAGTTGACACAGGAAGACATTGGCGCGATAGGCGAGAAGTAAGAGTGACTCAGAAAGTTGGCGATTGGCGGATTTGGGGGTGTGGTATTTGCGACCGCATGCCTGCGCAATTACTTCAAGTATTGAATCAAGAGGTTGCAACTCAAACCCGCTCTCTGACTCTGCACCGCCATACCATCGAATACGCTCGCTGGCTGACTGTGACACACATCTGCAGACACACGTTGGTAACGTCACTCGCTTGATTACTTTGTTCAAGCCATTTGAGAATTCTGAGCTCGATCATATCATTCAATCATTCAATAGGACGGATGTGACAAAAGCAAAAAGTTCGTTGACTGTTCCTGTGCAAACTTTGCGCGTTTTCCGTTCTTCCGAGTCCGCTGATGTCCCTGGGCCGGAGTATCTCAGTTTGGTAGTTGTTTCAGAATTTCATGCGACGAGGCCGGCGGGCGGACTCAGGGTCCTCATGAGTATATCTGAATTCCCTTGAATCAAGTAGGAGCGAGACATCCCCCGTTGAAGTTGTTTTTCAATCCTACAGCCGCAACCCAGAATTCGGAATGGGCCTGTATGATACAACCATTGGTGCGCGCAACGAGGTGCTCAATTTGTGGAATGAGTTTCATTGAGGATCGGAATATAGGTACGCTCCTAGTGGGTATATTCTGTGAGTGTCTGAAATTTGTATCACGTCGCGTTGGGGCCTCCGACTGACCGTCGTGAACAAAGTCAATACGTTCTTGTACGGCCGTGTCACGTACCAGTTCGCGACGTATTACCGGACGAGTGAGTAGACTCAACAAGGATGAATCTACACTAACCCGTATTCTGTTCCAGAATTCAATGATGGGCCAGCGACAAGGTCGGTCCGTGACCGATCCACGAGGGTACAGGTTTGACCAGTGATGTTAGGTATATGGTCCTCTTCCTGTTCATTTTGGATACATTCTACAGTGCCTCGTGAGTACTATCCGTTATCTGGTTCTTGTGGAGTGAGTCCATTATATCTCCAGGGCCATATATATGGCGTGGTATTATACGTTCGTGGCTTTATCAACCTTCGTTCTTACTCGGGCTCAGTGGATTTCAGCGTGATAAATTATGATAATCCGGCAGCGCTTGCAGGTGTGTAATTATGGAATCGGCTAGTTCGTTTCAGTCCGGTCCTAATGCTCCTCAAAGTAGCTGAATGGCCACACACGATTGTCCCTTTTGCTAATGGGCTTGCTGGAGTGGTGACGCAGATATACCTAGGGTTGAGGCAAGTACATAGGTGTACTCGACAACTTAATCTCACACTGGATCTATATGCGGTAGGATTTGGCGTTTGACCAGTAGCAAGATCCTTTATGGCGTGGTCATCCTGCTGGCGATCCCTTCGTTTGTTCTGAGTATGATTTGCAGTATCGAGGCCTCGATCATTCAAGTGTATGTCTTACGGCTGCTATAGCGCGTCAAATTGATCACAACCGTTTAGTTTTTCTGAAATGCCCCGTGTTACTCCCCTTGTGATTGCGTGGTTGTCTATCCAGGTCGTCGTGGACACATTCATCACCAGTAGGCTCATGCATTTCAATTTACATGCCACGAAGTACTCATTTACAACTGCTAGTTACTTTGATCATCGTCTTCTCCCGTTCGCGAACTGGTGTCCGCAAGACGGATACAATTCTGAACCGATTTATTCGTAGTGCCATCCAGACTGGCCTCTTTGCCGGCATCTTCGCTTTGAGTGATTTGATCACTTTTGTCGTTCTCCCGGACATGAATTTCTACGGGATGTTCGGCATTCCCATCGGTCGTATCTACACGAATGTGAGCGTCCTCAGCGCAACCGAAGTTGCCGTCCACTAACGTAATTTTTGTTCCTTTCGTTTTGGAAGACCCTCTTGGACACCCTCCTTACTCGTGAGTTGCTCAAGGTAGAGACGGACGGCCCAGAAAACATGACTCGGAGCGTAGTGGTGGGTTACTTAGCTACCATCGCATGACCGCCACTCAACTCCAACCCGTGCAAAGATCGATTCGGTGTACTGGACCCCCACTGACTCGCAAGCCATTTCAACAGTCTAGTCAACTAGCACCCACCTTGCGTAAATCACAATAGACCACTCAGGGAACGTGTGATCACTCGTCTTCCAAGGGTGCGGAGGGCAAAGTCGTTCCACCAGTGTCGTAGCTACTTCCTCTATCACTATCCCCCCACCGCACCATCAAGTGTCGGCCCCTCTCCATCGGCCCGGGTAGCGCCACCACAATTATGTATCCCAACGCCGCATCGCGATAGAGTGACAAAGGTTGGAGCTCGTGTGTATCAAACGGGTTTTGGGTCAGATCGATGACAGACCGCGGGCACTGGCCACCTGGCGGACACTGCTAATAGATCTCTATTTCTGCATATGTTCGATGAGGATGTTCACCTGTCGGGGAAAGATAAATGGTGGAGCTAACGTCAATATTAAGGCTCGCGAAGGGCGCGGGCCCAATCAGCTCACATGACGATCGAGACCGCACAGGATGACGGGGTGGACAAATTAGCTCCGAGGGCTCCAGCTCAACTTGATGTATAGGATGTAGCGATGACTCGGAGTGATCAAGCTCAAGGGATGGCGGGGCCGAGGTCACCGCGCTTCAACATAACGAGGGAGACATAACACTCAGTCGTGTTCGGCCGCCGCCCCACGACTTTGGAGAACGCCTAATGTCCTTGACTACTCCGCCAACTGATCTACAACCAGCCTGAGACCTACACGCACCGTCTTCCTCCCAGTCCGAGTCTCACTGGCATCGAACACTGACAGGCTCGCGGCTTTGCTACTAGACCCACAAGAATGCCGTCCTTTCCTTAAAGATCCTAGATTGCTCACTAGGGACTGATACCCTTATCATTGCAATCGTGCCTCTGGCACGTTGCACTAGAATGTGGACGGCAAGGCTGGACTCCGAATCATCGATCGATAGCACAAACTAACTTGTGACCTCCAGAGCTTCCTCTTACACCTAGACTTGTCCCGACGACGACGAGCCTTCCAGCCTCGCATGGATCCTGCCTCCAACTCTTCTCGAAGCTGTCTCTGTTTGGTCTGTAGAAAGACCGGCCATGTCGTGGAGAAATGTCCTCGGTATATATGGCAATGGGAACATCCAGGCTCAACCCTGCCGCTCGACGTCGAACCCACCCGCCCATCCCCTCCTTGCAACCCTTTCCCTACCATCGATGGATCCACACAAACATTATGTCCGCGGTGCAGTCAACTGGGCAAGTCCCTGAGCAAGATCGCGAGTCATCGTCCCTTCGTGCTGGAGGACTATGACGAGGGTCATTCCAAGAGGGCGACCAGGAAGACGGCCCAGATACCCTCTCTCGGTCCTATTCGGACCCTCCTGCTACTCTCTACGTGTTCTTTGTGTCGCCTTATCTTCGATTCGAGCTACCTGACAGACGAAGAAATGGAGATTGTTCGCTTCGGAGGTGAACTGGTGTTGGTCACAGGATGGACGATTCACCGTCTTGAGAAGGACCTGTATTGGAGTGGGTGTGGGAGGGGAAAAGGCCCGTACGCAAAGTGCGTGTACACGTCCGTGACGACCTGGTCATGGGCGGATGGCATCTACGAGCCCAAACGACTTGTGGAGGAGGCGGTCGAAGCGATCGGGCTAATCAATATCGGGGAGAGTCAACCGAATGGTGGCCTCGCCTTGGGGGTAAGACAAGTGAGCCCCACAACCCCTAACTACTCCACGATCAAAGACTGGCTTCGTTGGTGCGATGATCTTCATCACATCACTTGTCGTCCCTTTGTTTCAGAGGGCCTCAAGCAAATCAAACTCATCGATGTGGAGTCCCGCAAGATCGTCATGTATCCTCCTGACGGCTGTGACTACATTTCCCTCAGTTATGTGTGGGGAGGTGTGGAGCAACCCAGTTACAAGCTGGGACAAATACTGCCGACCGTTCCTGCAACTCTCGAGGATGCCATGGTTGTGACTCGTAACCTCGGAAAACAGTATCTCTGGGCGGATTCCTTGTGCATAGACCAGGAGAATAGCGTGGAGATGGAAGCACAGATCGCTCTCATGAGCGCCATCTACAGTGGTGCGTGGGCCACGATCATATGCCTTTCTGGTCGTTCTGCTCGGAGCGGACTACCGCGTGTAGGGATGCTGCAGGGCGTGGTTCCTCAACTGTGCTGTGAGATCTGGGGTCAAAGGCTGTTGTCTGTAATGCCTAGTCTCTCTCAACAGATCTCGTGGTCATCCTGGGTGTCTAGAGCGTGGACGTTCCAGGAGGGATTGCTCTCACCGCGATGTCTGTTCTTCACCAACCACCAGGTCTATTTTGAGTGCAACTCTGTCCAGTGTTGCGAGTCCCTAGATAACTCCAATTCGCCATTCCATCTTCCATCGGACGACCAACGACGAGTAGCGCTTGACGCTGTGGTGCAAGACCCGAACAAGTCCAGCATCGCGGGGCCCGAGGGTGTCATTGGTCGGGGTGTCCTCAGAGATCCTTTCCGCGCAATTTCTAGTGATGTAGAGGCACAAGTCGACGACGACGATTTCGCAAGATACCTGAGGCTCGTGCACTCGTACACGATGAAAAAGCTATCCCACGACGCTGACTCGCTCAATGCATTTTCCGCCATGTTGATGCGACTGGCAGAAAACTATTACAAGGGCGGATTCGTGCAGGGTCTTCCTGTGGAAGACCTTCCGAGAGCTCTCTTGTGGTTCCACCCTGTCCTGCCCCGTCGCCGGCTTGACTTTCCGGCATGGTCTTGGGCTGGGTGGGAAGGCGGGGTGAGTGATATCGTTGTGTATGGGGCCGAAGATCCCTACGACGCAGTGATGCCCCCATTGCGTATATGGAAAGCCGGAGACGATGACCACCCGGAGCTGGTATACAATTTCAACCCGACACCCGATATAATAAAGGAACTAGAAAAACCTCCCTCGCAAGACGGGGCAGACGATGAGGAAGAAACCGACTCTTGGGAAGATATAGAGGATTCGAACTCGAGTTCGGACTCCGAATCAGGCTATGATTCTGATGACGAAGTCAATCTTGATAAAGGTAGGGATGTTACACTGTGACTGTGGCTCGGAATGGAAATGACAGCTCACGCCGCATCGTCGTCAGACTCCAATGACGATCATTCCTTCGAAGAAATATACCTTGGGAATGATCCAGTATTCCGGTTAGCGAAAACAATGCTCCAGGAGACCCCAGCGGCACTTCCCGGAATCAAAGGACACGAATTGCTGATCGAAGGGATCGTTATCCGGCTGAGTTTCACGGAAACTCCGAGGGACCATTACAGCGACAGCGAGACGGATGACGAATACGACGGAAGGTGCTTCATTCGACTTGAAGGGAAACCTAAACCACAACGAATGAGGTTCTACGGTCATAATGCCGCACAGTTGGCCAACCAGCGAAGCAGCGATCAGCAAGAGTTTCTTCTTCTATCCCGGGAGCCCCACCAAGGCGCCCCACAAAAGATTTACAATGCTCTATTACTCATCGATCGGGACGGGGACGTTGCGAATAGGGTAGGCGTGGCGAGCCTGAGACTTAATAACGTGGAGCTGTTGGACAGTTTCCAGCCAGAGAGGAGGGTGTTCAGGCTGAGATAGAGCGTTTTCAATTCCACGCTACTGACGTGTGCGATGGCCGTTTCAATGTACTACATACCACTCTTTGTTTTATCAAGTCGTTGCTTTACGGGATCCGATGACTGGTGTTGTTTGGGGTCGAGTAGTCTCGGATCGAATTCAACCAACTTCTGGTTGGTTTCAATCGGACAGTGGTTGTAACAAGGGGTCATAGGGAATATGCCTTTGTTCTTACTAGTTGGAACAGCAGATCATGCAGATGCAGCCGGGAGAGATAAGCCTGCAAGCGACTGCAAGCCCATAGCTAGTATACCTGGTCCGACTGTCCTACCGTAACGAGCGAGAAATAGCACTTGCAACTCCATCGATTTGTACCCTCCGTGGCAAAATTCCGGAGCCATGTAGTCTTCCGTGCCAAAAACCCAAGTGTGTTTGGCGTCTGGGCTAGCCCGCGGACACTTGAAATGGACGACGAAGGCAGACCAGCCTGAGTAATTTGTTGTTGATCCAGCAAAACTTTGGTACTTCACCTGTAAATAAGCGTGGAGCAGTGGGAGTGACAGCGCTCACTGCTCCATCATTGCGTCGCAGCCTTCAAGTTGGTCCACCGCGGGCGTCCGGCGTCCTCGTCGGATCGCGCCACCCCTCCGCCCATGTCAGGCCCTGCCATTACTCGGACGAGGCAAGAAACATAAATCAACACGCCACGCGCGAGAGGCAGACGAGATAGAATTTGATAGACCCCCTTATTATGGTATATACGTACGATAGAAAGGAGAACAAACGAACGAACGTCGGGGTAATTGAGACACCAACAAGGAATCATCAAGTCTTCAGCCCAGAGCGAGAGTGAGCATATGCATGTCATATCGACCGGTCCTCCTTCTCCTTCTTCAATGACCAGTCCGCGTCGAGCGTGTCGTGCAGCGGCAGCCCTTTCATGAAAAACGACACCACGAGTCCTCCGCCACTAATAGCAGCCAAGACTCTCCACAACACCGCGAGACTGCCCGCAAAGGCAACTTGGACCTCCGACTGTGTCTGGAGAGGGAACGTGGAGATCTGTGGGATGAGAGCATACATGATGGCAGTCCCTTGCGGGATAGATTGGATAAACGACACAGGGAGCTTCTTTGCGAGCTCGTTTTGGAGGACGGTACTCCCGATGGTGATACCCCACACCTACAATGTGTGAGGCGGCACCTGAGAACGGAGTTGTGAATGAGAGAGGAATCGAGACACTCACAGAGGCGAAAGAACGGAGAAACCACAAGAATGCGAGTGCGGGTGCATTCTGCGTCACCGGTAGGGGCGCTTGAATGGTGTACATGGGCGTTGCGCTCAATATTCTACCACGCACTAAATCTGGAGCATCAGACAGAGACTAACGAACGCGACGTACCCTATACCCAAGCCGAGCAGCGTTCCGTACTCAATGGACTTTCCGAGGGAGTCCGTTGCGAGGATCGTACTCATCAAACCAAGAGCAACGATAGTGATGATCCAGCCTATCCACGACTGCGGTCGATATCGTCCGGTGACTTTAATTGATATCCCGGTGGCGATGACTGCGAGCGCGAGCGATGCAAACCCGAGCGAGTAAACACCGGATACGACAGGGGATACGCCCTTGCAAGCCTGGAAGTAGACTGGGAAGTAATCTGTACATTGGTCATACTCAGCAGGAGTAGGAGCTTCTTGGAATACACTCACAAACGACTGAAAAAGTTATGACGGTGGCGAGGAACGTTTGTATATAACTGATACGCGTGAGTGGGCGCGAGGGGGGATGATTACCAACGATGTTCCTTACCCACTGACGCTGGTCATGTTTGTAATTAGGGAGAACGGCACCTGGAGCGAGTAGGGTAAGATACAATTCGGATCAAGACACACGGAGAAGCACATACGAGTGGGTGATTTGCAAGAGTGGCCTCGTACACGATGAAGAACCCGAGGCCGATAAGGCCGAGGACTAACGGGACGAGTACCGTGACAGAACCCCATGGCGCGGTGATACCACCCCATGTCAACCCTATCGTGTATGCGACAGTGCTCGCGATTACAAGAAAGTTGCCACTGTTAGTGAAACAGCGGTAAGTAGGATTGGGTCCCGGACGACCGTTGCATTCAAACGTACATCCAGTCCATTCGCATAATCTTCTCTCGGTAAGTGCCGGGGGGAATGGGCAGATCCAGAAGGAAGATGACCAATACACAGGCAACGAGCGAGATGGGAAGATTAAGGTCTTGCACATTGTCTGAGTCTCAGACAAGATTAGCAAGGCTACGACACTCACAGAAAATCCAACGCCACTGTCCCTGCGCCGCAAGACTACCCCCGACGACAGGACCGACCGACGCAGCAAGACCCCATGTGCTACGTAAGCGGTTTGAGTTCGCATCCTTGGATCCCATCATCAAGCAGGTCTCACAGTCCAAATAAACCGACATATAGACCACGTTCTTGCAGAGTGACGAGATCAGCTAGGATGATCCCTGTGAGCGATTGAATGCCGCCTCCGCCAAAACCTTGAATGGTTCTGCCCGTAATGAGCATATCCATACTATTCGCACCTCCGCAAATGCCGCTGCCGAGTGCAAAGAGACCTATGGTTACCAGAATCGCAGGCCGCCGACCGAACGTCTGAGCGAGGCCACCGCTCATTGGGAGGAACGCAGTGGAAGCAAGGGCGTAAGCAGAGCCAATCCAGGTGAATTGAGACGCTTGTAGGTCATTGGCGATGGTAGGAAGTGCGGTAGAGACAGAGGATAACTCGAGGGCAGAGAGAGAAAGGCAGACACACATCGAAACGAAGATAAGCCAAAATTTGGCGCCTTTCTTGGACTTTGATTGGACAACCTTGTCACCATTGTCTGACGGCGGCCGAGCCAAGGGAAGGTCACTTGAGGTTCGGGAGGGCATGAAGAGACCTTTCCACTGGCCTCGCAGGGTATGATAGACCAGTGGGCACGTAAACAAAAGCTTTAAACAGCAGACAGCAGTGGAAGCCTCCTTATTTCCGTTTGATTCAACATCACATGTTCACGGGCAATTTTCCTAAGGGTCAAATTAAGGTAAAAACCAAAGTACGTACATTGCGTGAACGGTACAATAGCCGAGCCTTGGAGTTCGCTTATGTACCCTTTTTGGAGTTACCTATCGACAGATCTATGCCGAACATGATTACTCATCACGTCATCAACCAATGATGCCGGCGGCAGGGCGTACATACCGGACTCGTGTCCTGCCAGTGCCAGTGGGTTCTATAGTATGGCTTCGCGTTCCAGTCGGGAAAAATCAATCGCACTTGGTGTCACAAATTGCACAGGCACCAGTTGCAATGAATAAACTCATCTTTGCATGCCAAGTCGACTATCCGTCATGCATTCATGGTCAAATTGAACTTCCAGATTGGCCCTCCTATTTTTGGCTTCCTTCCGTTGGCCCATTGGAATCACCTTTGTTAGGTTCCGAACGTGAACCCCGCTCGAACAGAGCCCGACTTTCATGACATCCCGCTTCTTTCCTTCATTTCCCTAGTGGTTGCCACTCACATATTCACCTCAGCGCCGCTCTCGACGCTAGCCACCCAGTTAGAGCTTGCCAGAATACGACAGCCCACGTTGTGCGAGGGGGGCGCCAAGGCGTCCAAGTCGAAGGAGAAGCGACATCTGAGGGGAGCCAAGTTTATTTCTCGAGTCTACCTGTCAACACATGCATGGTATCCACACTGTCACGCTCGTCGGGACGGAACGGGTTGGAATGTCGAGTACGCGTCGAGAGAATGACTGGCATATCTGTTGAGAAAGCAATCAACAAAGTGAAATGCTGGTGTTCGCGTCACCCATCATGCGTCTGTAACCTCGACCCTGCGCCGCTTCGCGGTCCGTTCTTCCAGCTCCTCAGCCTCATCTTTTACATTGCCATCTTCTTGCTCTCCAACCTCAGAGACGCCCGTACCCGTACCCCCTCCAACTTCTCCACCTGGATCCCTATCCCTCCGACTCGTCTCACTCGTCCCCACATAACACCCCAGCGCACTACACCACACATAACCCCTCCCCATCACCTTCGCCAGCACCTCGTACGCACCCACGTTGGCAAACGGGACGTTTGTCCTCGGATCACGGTATTTGGCAGGTTGACCCGTGATGAGACACGTACGCACCGGACGAGCTAACGTCGCACGAGGTCGTCAGTACCAGTTCCGGACGCGCACGCATGAAAAATATAAAATATAAATGAAACCCAGGGTACTCCAGCGAAAGAAACCGAAGACACGAGAATAATACCCACCTAAAGGTCGTCCCTTGCCCGTAAACACCTTCACCTCGTCCCACTGCACGTGATCCCCAAACATGGCGGACATGGTGTCTTTCCAGGGGGGTTTGGAGGGGGCAGATTGGGAGAGCTCGTGGATGACGTAATTCTTGCAGACGTCTTCGGTGCGGTGGGCGATGGCGGGTGCAGTGGGTACAGGTGGGTAGGAGAAGGGGGCAGGCGGGGGTTGGGCCTGTGTCGAGGTTTGTGGTTGTGCCGCGGTTTGTGGTTGTGGGACTTGTGGTTGTGGTTGCTGTGGTTGCTGCTGCCGCGGCGGGGCCGGCGAAACGGAGGAGATGGCACCTGTGGTCAACGTCGCGGGGTCTTGTGCGTTTGAGGAAGAAGTAGATGGTAGGGACGGTGTAGAGTGTGCTACAAGTGACGTCGATGGACCCGCAGACGACACAACTGGATTCCAGCTCGAGGACGCCGGGACTGTCACTGGCGCGGACGCGACCGCTTCTTGCGGTTTCGACGCCGCATTCTGAGCGAGGAGTGGTGCGTACGCATAAAACGGCATGCTATACGCCTGACTACCCACCGTACCTCCTGCCCCGGACGCATACACAAAACTATACTTGGCCGCATACAGATTGACGTTCGTCGCTGTCGTCGCCGCCGCCGGGGGCAGCGGAGGAAGCTGAATCTCCACCTGGACCGTCTCTTTCTTACTAACCCATCGCAGGACGGGGCCTTCGATGGCTTGCTTCACCACGCGCGCCCTGGCACGTTTCTCATCTTCGAGTCGTAGATAATCTCTGTGTTCCGTAATGTTGCCCTCTTCGGTGTCGAGCGCCCGTGCGATGAGTTCGTCTTGCGTCGGCAATCGAGTAGCCATCTTTGTCTTCTTTGGAATCGCAGCCTACGAGGGAGACATCGTCCCTATGAGCGAGAACGGCAGACGCCAACGTCTAAAATAAAACCGGCACGCACCCGCTTCTCTTCGGCGTCCTTGATACGATTCACGGTCGCCGAGGTATTCATGACCGTATGTCGTCTCTGACTGTGCCTCTTGACGCCTACCGCCCCCGCACCGCCCTCGATGACTTCGCCGGTTTCGGCGTTCACGACGACACCCAGGGAGACGCGGCGTTTGGGTTTGGGGATTCCTTGCGACCTCCTCGGTTGCGAGGACGTCGCTTCGGGGTTGAAAGTCACTCGCTGGCGTGCATGAGCTGCTGCGGTGGCTTTTTCGACGCGCGCGCGCGCGGTCTAGGGGGGGGATGAGTGAGTGAGTGAGGGCATTCTCGAAGCAACGACAATGCGAAACGCACCTTGCGCTCCCTCCGTTCCTCCTCTCGCACGACCCTATCCTCCTCATCGACGTCCTCTTGCGCCGCCTCTTCGTCCGTGCTCGCGAAATCCGCCTCAAACACGTCCTCCTCCTCTAACCCGACGGCAACGCATGAGCCAAAAGAGACGGAAAAATAAAACAAAAACACACCCTTGTCGACGACGAAATCGACGTCTTCCTCGACTTCCTGTGGTTCCTCGAGTGCGAGCTCGGCCAAGGCCAGCTCCATCCTCGCGGTGTGTCAGCGTACTGTCCACGACGATGTGAGGATATCCAGCAAGACGTACCGATTACCGGCCGTACTTCGTTTCGGCCTGCGCGAAACGAGACTATCTTCCTCTGCCATGTCTGATCCTCGTAGAATCCCCTTTCAACAGGTTTCAACAGCGTGCTCGCTTGGTAGTGAATGTAATTATCCATAAAAGGCATGCAAAGCCTTTTGAATTCAACATTGCCAAATAACCTTGTGACTGTCACGCGGTGCCATGCGTTATGCTACACAAGGCTTTTTCACAATGTTTAGGTCTTGGCTACACACCTCTCTGATTTCTGTCATCCATGTCCAACCCGAGTATTCATCGTACCGCGTCACTCAGAAATGCCGCATTGCCAACCATGTACGAGTGCATACGAGATGACGATAAAGAAATGATGACCACACACTGGGCTCGATCAAAGGACATTTCGAGAAAATAAAAGCTAGCAAGGTATACTAACGTTTGACCAGCGATACAGCGCGCTCGTACAAAAGATGCCGGAAGGATTCGAAAAAGCCGACTGGAACCCCAGCACCGCGAATTCGGCGACGGACGCGCAATCTCCGACGCGCACCAAACAAACACGAAGAACCCAACGGAACCAACCGAGCGTCGCACGTCGTCAAAGCACGTCCAACATCCGAGCACCCGCTACCAACACATCCAACTGCGCGTCCTCCTGCACCTGCACGGTGATCATACTCTCCGAAGCCACCCGCCTGTATTCCTCGACGTTCTTTCGCGTAGGCGTGAACAGCAGTGCGCCGAACGGTCGTCTCAGTCGCGCGACGAGTTGCAGCGCGCGTGTCCGCTTGTCGATCTGCGATACAGACGAAGGGGGTCGGAGAGATCCCGCGTCTCGTGGGGGCGTAGCAGGACGACCGCCGAGCGACAAAAGACGGGCAGCGAGCAGCGCTGTTCGCGTTCGCTTGATGGGGGATATTATATGGGAAGGGCCAGGGGAAAGCGACACCTCGCCTATCGACGAACAGTCGTCGTCTACGCTCTCCTCGAGTACTGTCTCTATTCCAATTCCGACAGGGTGCCGCTGGAGAAGAAAGTCGATCCAAGGGTGAACGAGGTAAAGAGAATCCAATCGGGATAGATCCTCTTTGGTCCTGATCTCCACAATCCCGAGCGCAGCTGTCTGCGCACGAAAAGTGCGTTCCGACTTGCTTCGAGAAGCCGATAGAGGTCCAAGTTTGAAAGTAATGCAAGGAAGCTTCATCCGTTTCCCCACGAACATCGGTACAGGGAGCTGATTGAGTTGATCATATAACTTCATGGCCAAGGTAACATTGAGTGAGGATGCCCGCAACCTGGCAGTGATCATGTCCATTTCAACGTCGTTGATGGCCGGAGGAATGTGCGTTGTCTGCATCTGGTTGAATACAGCGATATTGGTAGGGAGGCAGCTGTTGTAGCTGCCAGATTTCCCTGTCCATGCAAGGATGCTCGTGTCTCCCGAGCTCGTGAGTAGCTGTGCCAAGAGTCGTCCGAGTGCCTTGTCCTTCTCACCATATACAATCGTCAAGGAGGCAGAAAATATCCCAAGTAATGAGTATGCTGCATCCTCGACGAAGGTCGTCTCCCGTCGCGAAGCTAGACACAGCTTCTCCCGGATGTCATCTAAGCCTGGTCGGAGCCCCATCAATGCACGTGCCGAGATACCCGTCGCCCTCTCCATTTCCGAGATGATCTCGGGCGACTCCTTGTGGTTGGGAATATCAAGGTTCATGTACGGCGTCCAGTCCGCAGTGTAGAACTTGACCACCTTGGAGGCATGATACTCCTGGAACGTCCAGGCACGCGTATTCCAAACGCTCTTCACCAGCGAACCGCCCGAGCGAACATCACGAAGGAAAACGACCGTCATGGCAGAGCCCTCGTACCACTTGAACATGGTGACCAGGGCTTCTTGGAGTACAAAGTGATCTGTTCTGTTGATACAACAG
>JBBPSD010000825.1:0-15393 GCA_038093415.1 Xerocomellus chrysenteron | reverse complement strand
CAATCTCAGCAAAGAGAAAGCATACCAATTTGAACGCAGCCTTAAGGGGAAAGGATGTCGACTCGCGGTGCCATTACCTGGCAACGATTGCTGGTGGTGACTCGTGCGATACAAAGCAGCGAGCTACTATAAAGGCGGAGGTATGGATGGTATGCACGTCGACAAATGACCAGAATGTAGAATATGTCGGAGAAATGATCTGCCCATAAGAACACCTGGCAAGAACTTCCCAAGCATAAGTGTCAAGCATGAAGCTCGGCAAGCGAGACGGCATAGTATGAAGTGAAACGTCCTACCGTGAGGCCCCCTCTCCAGGAGCCCCCACTCAGAATATGATCTCGTCCTCTGTTGTGGTCCAACTTATGGGCACCATTTTCGGGGAATCTTCACTTGGAATATCATATCGACCAGTTAGCCCAACCTGCACGACGATCAAGAGGGGTGTCAAAGCCTGCCAGAACGAAGCGACTCAGCGCGCGAAAGAAAGGCATAACAATTGGACACATACAGCCAGTTGAGGACCGACATTGAGTCCGGCCTCCAAGGCAGGGGAATTGGATGCGTAGAGCGCAAACATAACGATATTGGTAGCCGCAGCTAAGGCACCAGATTCCACGACGACGTATATTGAGGACGCGTATCGATTGGTTCGGGTGCCCGTCAAAGAAGCCAGTTGTCGACCAATCCACCAGAGACGCCCCGCGATCACCACCGTGACGAAAAAATTGAGAGTCATATCGAGCACCCATGCGGATATAATGAGGTCGGGTGCTACTGAACCATACAAGCCGACGTTCGGGAGCGCAGCTACGGCCATCGTTGAATAAGAAGTACCTAACAAAATGTCGGCGAGCATGTCAAGCACAAGGAGGTGTTTACGAACCCACGCAGCCGGCCGCTAATATGATCTGTGAGGCATCTCAGTAAATCATTTTACCACAGATTATCTTGATGATTGGTTACCTACAGGAAATATGACAACCCTCCAATCGAACATGAAAACCACATAAAGTCGCCAAATCTCATTGAAACGGGTGTACATCTCAGCGCACACACACGTTATTATAGCCATCTTGAACTTACTAGCACAAACTCTTGGGCAAGCCACTTTATTGTTCCCTTGAGCATAACCTTGGTATACTAGCATACAAGGGTTGCGCACCAGTGTGTTATATAGATAGTTCTTGAGCACGTATAGCGTGGTGGTATAGTCGAGCCAATATATTGTGGAGTAGTCCGGTACATCACCTGGCGCATAGATAAACGCATCGAGTAATTGTCGTAGAGATACCCCTACATGAACAGTGCAGAGAAGGAAAACCATCGTGCACGTCACTAAGAGTACCCTATCAATCGCACATGATCAGTGGTGCTAGTCATTGGGATGACTCTGAACCTACCAGCGCAGAGTAGGGACTTTCCCTCCACGTAAGAGAGCGAGCATGCACAGTCCGAACATCATGCAGCTACAAGTTGATTAATACCATTCGAAGGGTTCGTTGCAGTCACTCGACCTTACTTGACACCTGCGAGTACGGGAGGATCAGTGGAGATATGCTGTAAAGACAACACAAGACATACCGTACAACACAGTCTCAACCCATATCCCGATCATGGATATTTTGGCCATGGGAGGAAGTGCAGCATTACTGGTCACCATCTTGACCCCCAACTAACTTGAAGGGGACAGACGTGACTATTTAACTTGTGTGGAGATAAGTGAACCTCCAAGCCTTGGCGGTGGCGCGCTGCACTTACACACCGGGACCCTGCGCTTGTATACAATTGATTCATGCGCAACTTGAAAGTTTACCACCAGCAGGGGAAAGCGGAGAGTAAGTGCACCACTCTATTTGGCAAGAATTGGAGTAAATGGGTGCTGTAACATTTGGGATCGGTCAGTCGTGGACCAATGAGTCTCAGGCTCACAAGTGCAGAGAAATTCTTGAAATTGCATAAATTCGTCCGAATCCATCTTCTTCCATGAGAAGAGTTGCGAACCCACGATCGTCTCACTGGCAGGTCTATCAGCTGCCTGAAAAAATATTTCCACAAGGCTGGTATTCACAACCCTGAGCACGACTGACTCCGCGCAACGCTAGCCGGGTTCGCCGGATTTCCGGTGCGAGGAGGAGAACTCGTGCTGCCACTGCCACTGCCAGGTGGAACATGACATTGATACAAATTAAAGGATCCCGCCTTGACCGCTTTGCAACGAACCACGACGCCAACCGAGAGATTTCGTTGAGTTGAACAGTAACACGGCTCTGACTCTGCGCAAAATCGCATAACAATGATTCCGGTCCCTAAATTGGACCGAATCGGTGAGAGGTCAAAGTGCCGCCGCTTCAGGAACAATACTTTCTAACGTTACCGCTCGATGCTCTTTCCTAACGCACCACCCAGTTTACAGAATTGAAGGTCAAAGGTTAAAAATGGCTAGTCTCGAGCCATTCTGGGAAGCGCTTACTAGTGTCGGGATCTTTGTCTGCTGCACACGATAGTGAACGCATGGATCTACACATCAGGTTCAGCAACACGGGCACACTTGTCTGGGGGTGATGTTTCGGTGGTGTCGGATGAAGGTGAAGGACAAGAGCACGAACTGGACTACTAGGAACAAACATGAAACCGCCAATCACAACAAAGAGAATGGCCATACCAATTTGAGCGTAGCTTCGAGGAGAAGGGATGTCGACTCGCGGCGCCATTACAGAACCTGGCAACGTTTGCTGGTGGTGATTCACGCAATTCAAAGCAGCGAATCTATAGAAAGGCGGAAATTATGAACAATATTATGGTACATATGGATAAGAGCATTTAGTAAAACATCCTCAAACATGAGCACCGTGCGCAGGGTCGGACGAATAAGATAGTGTAGTATGGGCTGATAGGTCTCAAGCTTGCCACGAGTCCTGCTCTCGAGGAACCCCCATTCGGAATACGATCTCGTGCTGTGCTGTGAACACCGTTTTCACGGAATCACCGTTTGGAATATGATATCGACCGGTTAACCCAACTTGCACGACGATCAAGAGTGGCGTCAGTGCCTGCCGAAACAAAATGAAGCGACTCAGTGCGCGAAAAAGAAAGAATGGCGAGTGGACACATACAGCCAGTTGAGAAGCGATGTCAAGTCCAATCACCGAGACGGGGCTGTTCGATGCGTAAAGTGCAAGTGCAAAGAGATTGGCAGCCGCAAATATGGCGCCAGATTCGACGACGACATATATTGTGGACATGAATCGATTGTTTGAGGTCGCCGTCAAAGAAGCCATTGTCCGACCCATCCACCAGAGACGCGCCACAATCGCCCCCGTGACGGACACATTGAGCATGAATCCGAGCGCCCATGCTGATATAATGAGAGAGGACGTTACTGAACCATACAACCCATTGTTCGGAAGCGCAGATACGGCCGAGGCTGCATAAGCAGAACCTAAAAAGACGTCAGAAAGCATGTCAAGCACGACGGGGAGTTCACGAACCCACGCTACCGGTCGATAATATGATCTATGAGGCAATCTCAGTAAAAGAGTTTTACCGCAGATGATCTTGATGATTGGTTACCTACCGGAAATACGACAACCCTCCAATCGCACATGAAAACCACATAAAGTCGCCAAATCTCATTGATAACAAGTGTGCATCTCAGTAACACGTCATTGTAGCCATATTGAACTTACCATTATGAAGTCTTGTGCGAGCACCTTTATTGTTCCCTTGAGCATAACTTTGATATACTAGCATGCAAGGGTTACGTACCAGAGTAATATACAGATTGTCCTTGAGCACGTACAGTGTGGTGGTATAGTTGAGCCAATATGTCGTGGAGTAGTCCGGTACATCGCCTGGTGCATAGACGAACGCATTGAGCAATTGTTGTAGAGATACCCCGACATGAGCAGTGGAGAGAAGGAAGAGTATCGTGGACATTACTAAGAGCACCCTATCAATCGCACATGATCAGTGGTGCTAGTCATTGGGACGACTTTGAACCTACCAGCGTAGAGTAGGGACCTTCCCTCCGTGCAAGAGAACGAACATGCACAGTCCGTACATGATGCAGCTACAAATCGATTAATTGTAATCGAAGGGTTCGCTATAGCCACTCGGACTTACTTGACACCTCCAGGTATGCGAGTATCAGTGGGAGGTACACAGTAGAGAGACACGCAAGACATACCGTACAACGCAGTCTCAACCCATATTCCAATCATGCATATTTTGGCCATGGGGGGCAGTGCAGTAATATTGGTCGCCATCTTGTTCCAATTAATGGGACGGGCGTGACGCAGCTATTTAACCTGCTGTTGAGGTAAGTGGACATGGCTCCGACGGCTGTGTCGCGCTGGAGCGAACAGCTTATGGTATGTCATTGGTAATGTCCTTGTGGCTGATAATCTGGCAGTGCTGATCCATTAAAATCATGCTGCGTTCTACCTATATCGGCGTCATCAACGTCCTCTAATCGTGTGCAGGATTGCGGCATGCTCAACAGTTAGAGACGAACTTGAATAATATGACGTTTCTGGAAACAACGAACAACTCTTGGATGGTGTACATAGTAGTCCGATCGAGTCCATAACGGCGTTCTTTTCCGAGTACGTTACACTGCCTTACGAATCACACTGGATGGTCGCACCTGGTTAAAAACAAAGCAGCGCCGACAATCGCCACAGAAAAACGCCCTACTAACTTGGATGTTTGTTGACACCATGATTGAAATGACCTAGCGAAGCTTCGGAGACATGCGCAGAGTAAGGATGTTATGGCAGGCGTATCAGGCATAGTATAGTTAGCGGCCACCGGCACCATTGTTCCCTGGTCTTCTAACGTCGATTGAAGTCTGCCCACGGTATAAACGCCTTGGTACACAGCATATAAAATTAGTGCGAGGGAATCTAAATTAAGACCTACTAAGACCATAGTGAAGGCATTGTGCAGGAGCGAGACAGGTTGCTCGTACTTGTACCGCGAATGATTATTGTATTCGCCGAGGGGTTTCCGGAGACGCCGGAATGTGGGAGTCTGCTTGTTCACATGTCATGCAAAGGAGAACCAGTTGTGCGTTTTGGAAGCAACGATAATTGATCGAGGATGTCATACTTGACGTCGTGGGAACCCCAAAATTTCCATTCTAGGATTGCCGAGGCACCGTGGAGCCGCTTTATGGCTCTCGCAGCGTCGGTGCTCTACACTACTCGCAGGACGACTTCCTCCGTCGCAAGCTCACGCTTCTCGTCCACCCGCGCAGCTTGTTCTCCCCGGCTCGGCATTGCCTCGGGACCCATTCGGTGTCATTTCTCCTCCATAGTTTTCACACCTGTTTACTTACTTTACCCTTTACTTCGTACGGATTACTTTCTCCTAGACCACGATAGCGTTCGACGTTCACAGAATATATGCTTTTTTTTAATTTAATTTTTTAAAATCCATTTATGTCCCATTGGGACCCTATGTAGGACAGTACAAACTTGAAGTTAAAGGGACACGAATATATGCTTAGTTACCAACAACCAGTGATGTTTCTCGTGCCGACCTTCCTGACGCGAAACCTTGGCCGGCGCGCGATTGGCCTGACATGATCGTTTACGACGACGACAAACTCCCCATCATCGTTAGTTATCACAGGGTGCGCAGTGGCCAGATGGTCTTCCACGGGTCAACACACAGATCATGGTCTTCATCGTCATTCATCAAGACTGGCCATCGACGCCGTTCAACCACAGGCAATGCTCCGAAAGAAAGCTTGCATTGAAATGCAAGGGGCAACGCCAGCGGATCCTTATCACAAATGGCACGGGTTGAGTTTCTGCTTCCAGTCGCGGCCACCAGTTCATGCGTCTTATGTTGACACATTAACGGGCAAATTCGAGAAGGAAAGCTCGCGCTGAAGCGGAGCTTGGCGGAAGCAGCCCTCAAAGAGCATTTCTTGACAACATGAGCGGTCCACAGTGATAGACTCGTACATCGGAGGCGGAGAGATTGAGTACAGAGATCATCGGTGGTAGGATCAAGACGATAGTAACTGACCAAAAGGTCCCAGTGCCAGGTAACCGCAGATATGGCGCCCGATTCGAACGACGACGCATACTGAGGACGCGTATCGATTGGCCCGGTTGTTGTCCATCAAAAAAGGCAGTTTTCGACCCATTCACCAGAGACGCCCCGTGATCGCCACCGTGATGGACAAACCGGGTCATATCGAGCACCCATACTGATACAATGGGATCGGGGACTACTGAACCATACAAGCCGACGTTCGGGACCACAGATACGGCTGTCGTTATATAAACGGTACCTAACAAGATGTCGGCGAGCATGTTAAGCACAAAGTGAAGTTTACAAACCCGCACAACCGACCGCTAAAATGATCTGTGAGGTAATTTCAGTAAAGCGTTATGCCACAGATGACGATGATCTTGATGACTGATTACCTACAGGAAATATGACAACCCTCCAATCGCACATGAAATCCGCATAAACTCGCCAAACCTCATTGATAACAAATAACATGTGTGCATCTCAGTACACATCATTGTAGCCATATTGAACCCACTAGCATGAAGTCTTGGGCAAGCACCTTGATCGTTCCCTCGAGCATAACTTTGGTATACTAGCATACAAGGATTGCTTACCGGAGTGTCATACAGAATGTTTTTGACCACGACCGGTTTGGTGATGTAGCCGAGCCAATATGTCGTGGAGCAGTCGGGTACATCATCTAGGGCATAGACGAACAAGTAATTGTTGTAGAGACGCCCCGACATGCGCGGCGCAGAGAAGGAAAAGTATCGTAACACTTCCAATATATGAATATCAGTGGCAGACACGCAGTAGAGACACACGAGACATACCGTACAACGCAGTCTCAATCCATATCCCGATCATGGATATTTTGGCAATTGGAGGAAGTGCGGCATTACTGGCCATCACGGACATGACTGGACGCATATATTTGACATGTTGCGGAGATAAGTGGACCTCCAAGCCTCGATGGCCGTGTCGCACTAATGTGAGCTTCTTGCGCTTGTAATCAATAATCTGGCAGTTCCGATTTGTCAAGGATAACGCTACTTTCATATTATGTCGGAGTCCTCGGCTTGTCCACATGTGTTCTGTGAGGGACAACAAGGTCGCACAGTTGTGCGCTTAAATAACGTCGATGGTTGATCAACGGCTTATTACGGATATAAGAGTTGTGGATCCCGGGGGCGTTCGCCAGTCAATCGCTGCATCAATTCAGGGACCCCAGTGAACGGGGGGGGGAGGGGGGGGACAAACTTGAAGCGTCCAGCTCCGAAAGGTTTTCCGTAGAGCTGATATTCGTAACTCCGAGCGCAGCTGTCTTTACACCGCAAACTCGAACCGGGTTCACCGGATTCCCGATGCCAGAAGTCGCGACTTGGAGCTCCGAGCTGGAACGTGGCACAAGGAAACTTCAACTGCTGAACCAAAGCCGAGGGAGTTCGTCGAATCATGCAGTAAGAGGTCGATCAACTCTGTGCACAATCTCATAAAACGGTTTGCGTCCCTGAATCGGTATCTGTGACTCGTCAGAGGTCGGAAGTGGCTGGCAATAGAGACATCCCGTCCGCAAGGCAGTCGAGAGGTGACTTGGACTTACTAAGGCGACTGTCCATGACACAACTGTCCACAATTCCACCCCCTTGAGATCGACCACACTGTAACCACGACTCCATATTCCACTCCAATTCTGCCACTTGCTGTCTTATGTGAGTTTGATCATAGAGTTGGGGGTTGGTCGTTCGGGTCGAGCTGTGCGCACAGTGACGCGCCGGCAGGTAACGCTGGGTTCCAACTTTAAATATATCAGTTTCACCAAGGTACGGCGATGACAGCGTCTGCCGCGCAGGATGAACACATGAATCGACACATTGGGTTCGGCACGGGCGCAAAAGCAATTGTCTGAGGGTGATGGAAATTTTTTCGGAGATTGGGGGCGGGTGAAGGTAGCTCAGAGCAGGGACTGGACCAGGGACAAACATGAAACGACCAATCACAACCAAGAGAAAGGCCATGCCAATTTGAGCGCAGTCCCGAGGAGAAAGATGTCGACTCGAGGCGCCAATACCTGACAACGTTTGCTGGTGGTGACTCGTGCAATACAAAGCAGCGAATCTGTTATAAATGCGGAGATTATGAATGGTATGCACCTCGATGAAGAACCAGAAAGTAGAATATGCTGGAGAAATCTGCTCATAAGAGCACCTGGCAAAACATCCTCAGACATGAGCACCGTGCGCAGGGCCCGACAAGCGAGACAGTGCAGTATGAAGTGGTAGGTCATACTGAGAGTCCTCCTCTAGAGGAATTCCCACTCGGAATGCGATCTCGTCCTGCGCCGTGGGTACCATTCTCGAGGAATTTGGAATATGATATCGACCAGTTAGCCCAACCTGCACGACTATCAAGAGTGGCGTTAATGCCTGCGAAAATGAAGCCACTCAGCAAGCGCAAAATAAGGCCCGGGAGGGATAGATGGACACATACAGCCAGTTGGGAAGCGACATCGAGTCCGGTCAATGCGTCAGGGTTTACGGAGAGTGCAACCACGGCGGCACTGGAAACAGCAGAAATTGCGCCCGATTCGACGACGACGTATATCAAGGATGCATGTCGATTGGCCCGGGTGGTCGTCAAAGAAGCCATTATCTGACCCATCCACCAGAGACGCCCCGCGATAGCCACCGTGACGGACACATTGAGAGTGATTCCGAACGCCCATGCTGATAAAATGAGAGGGGACGTTATTGATGACCCCGGGCCACCGTTCGGTACGGCCGAGGCTGCATAAGCAGAACCTAAAAAGATGTCAGCAGCACGTCAAGCACAACGGGGAGTTCACGAACCTACACTACCAGTCGATAATATGATCTGTGAGGCAATCTCAGTAAAGAGTTTTACCACAGATGATCTTGATGATTGGTTACCTACCGGAAATACGACAATCCTCCAATCGCACATGAAAACCACATAAAGTCGCCAAATCTTATTGATAACAAGTGTGCATCTCAGTAGCACATCGTTGTAGCTATATTCAACTTACTATTATGAAGTCTTGTGCAAGCACCTTTATCATACCCTTGAGAATAACTTTGATATACTAGCATACAAGGGTTGCGTACCAGAGTAATATACAAATTGACCTTGAGCACGGATAGTGTGGTGGTAGAGCCGAGCCAATATGTCGTGGGGTAGTCCGGTACATCGTCTGGTGCATAGACAAACGCATCGAGCAATTGTTGTAGAGATACCCCTACATGCACAGTGGAGAGAAGGAAGAGTATCGTGCACATCACTAAGAGCACCCTATCAATCGCACATGATCAGTGGTGCTAGTCATTGGGACGACTTTGAACCTACCAGCGCAGAGTAGGGACCTTCCCTCCATGCAAGAGAACGAACATGCACAGTCCGTACATGATGCAGCTACAAATCGATTAATAGTAATCGAAGGGTTCGATATAGCCACTCGGGCTTACTTGACACCTCCAAGCATGCGAGTATCAATGGGAGATACGCAGTGGAGACAACACAAGACATACCGTACAACACAGTCTCAACCCATATCCCGATCATGGATATTTTGGCCATGGGAGGAAGTGCAGCATTACTGGTCGCCATCCCGTCCCATCCAATGGTATGGGCATGACCAGATGCATCTATTTAACGTGCTGCGGGGGTGCGTGACCTCCGGGCGTGTGGCGGTGGATCCCAATAAGCCTTAATGGTGTTGTCTCCTGCGCTCGGTCGGCGTTATGACTATGTCAACGTCGTCAAGGCTTGTCCCGAATTATGGCATGATCCGTAGTTACAGAGGAGCTTGAATGCGATAGAGGTTCCTAGAAATAATGAACAACTGTGAGATTATATACGTACTATTCAAATTGTGGTATTCAGTGGCGATGACACAGTGGTCCAAGTTCGTGGCAGCGTTCAATTTGTTCGGGGTACGCCACACTTCCATTTATCACATCGCGATCACGGACAAGGTTCGAGTCGCGTGAAGGAACCTGTTACTGGGACAACGACCTCAAAAGAATGGAACCCCAAATGGCCGTCACAGAACGAGAGGCCATACCAACTTGAATATTTAACGTTGACACCATGGTTGAAATGACCTAGCAAAACGTCAGAGCAACTCGGTCATCCTCTCGACACTGGCAAACATGATACGTGTAGCCCACAGTGATAGAGTACTCGAGGAATTATGATGTCTTCTTCCACAAGAGGAGTCGCGGGAGACTGGAGCTCAAATCGTCGATTGACAATTGTTGCATTCTCGGTCTAGGAAGTATGGAAAGCCGGACCACCGTGCTCACGTGACCGCCTGATGTTTACCTTGTTAGGGTCTGCTGATCAGTAGGACCTCGCACACCTCAGATATTCTGCCACGTAGCACGTGATACACAAAAAATTATATTCAGGTTGCCGAGCACTGAGAAGTCAAGGATACACTACTACGAGCCATGGAATAGATCGCAAAAAATGTATTTTAGTAAGTACTACAGTGTTACGGGAACGAGAGGTGAGGGCGACCGGCGACGGCAATGCGATAACGAGGGTGACAGATGGTGGGGACATGACAGCGAGGGTAATGGGACTCGATGGGGACGGGGAAGCACTGGAGGACGTGACGGCGAGGACCACGATGGCGACGGGGACGAGGCTGAGAGGAAGACGTGTGGTGGGCGTCGCACCCGTGAGATCCGGGAGGGGCGCGGTGGCAGTTGGGGCGGTGGCAGTTGGGGCGCAGCAGGCATGTCGCGACTGTGGTATGAAGCTGTTGGGCAGCGTCGCGCCGCGCCCATGGAACGAGAGTGGTTCCGTGGCGCACGCACACGCTGGGTCACAGCCTCACAGGGAACAGGGCGTGCATGGTGGTGGGCGGATCTCCCGAAGCTGTTGGGTCGGTATTGTCAGATCGAGAGCGACTGGGTGGGCCTGTGGCGTACACAGTGGGTCACAGGGGACAGGGCATGTGAATGGTAGCATTCTTTGGTTCTCTGTCACGTACAATTGGAGATGTCACACTTTGTACACTCTCGGTTTTACTGGTCACATGGTATGAACAGGGTGTACGAGGTCCAACTGATCAGCGGACCCTAACATGGTGAAAATCCGATGGTCACATGAGCACGGTGGTCCGGCTTTCCATAAGGAAGGTAGTCTGATGGGAAGCGCTCGCCAGCAGCGCATCAATCCAGGGACCATGATCAAGCAAGGCAATACGTAGTAGTACATACAAAAACGTTCACATCCGGATGGTTTTCCATAATACCGATATCCGCAATCTCCACTTGGAGGGTAGCTGTCAGCTGTCTTGACTCTTGACTCTTCGTCACCGTCGGTGCGGTAAACGCGCGAACTGGGCTCACCGCATTCCTGGCTCGAGGAGCCGCGACCCGAAGCCCAGACCCCCTGGAAGATCATAGAAGGAAGTTTCAACCGCTTTGCGATGCAAGCACAGCCGAGAGCGCTTGTCCGAGTAGAGTCGCACGGTAACATCATCATGATGTCAACCTCCAGCGACTCCGACTCCGACTCTGCACAATCCCGTAACAACGACTTCCGTCTCTAAACTGACTCAGTGAGAGGTCGTGCGAGGTGGGAGGACACAAGCGGCCGGACACAGTGGCCCGTGAAGGGTGGATGACCGACTAACACCCTTCAGATCGACCACATCATAATCACAACATTTCGTAGTCTAATTTTACCGGTTGCTGTGAGTTCTATCATAGAGTATACCTCAAGTTGTTTCCGAGCTGAAATCGTCAACAGCCACAATCATATGGTGTTTCTCGTGGCCGACCTTTCCTCACGCGGCTTGACGTGATCATTTACGACGAGGAACTCCCCATCGTCATCGTTGGTTATCACAAGAGGCCGCCCAGGGGCCAGATGGACCCCCACAGGTCGACATACAGATCACGGTCTTCTTCGTTATTCATCAGAAAGAAGAACGGCTGTCGGCGCCGTTCAAGCACAAGCGAATTCCTGAGACCGGGTTTGCATTGAAATGCAATAGACAACGCCAGCGGATCCTTACTACAAATGGTCCAGAATGAGTCTCTACTTCCAGTCATGAATTCACGCATCTTCTGTTGACACGTTTATTAACGGGCGGATAGAAGGAAAGCTCGCGCTGAAGCAGAAGCGGAAGCAGCCCCTGAAGGAGCATTTCTTCGCGACATGAACAGTCCACAGTGATAGGCTCATAGACCGGAGGGGGAGAGAGAGGTTGGGTAAAGTGATCATCAGTGGTAGGATCAAGACGATAGTAACTGGCCGGGGATTCCCAGTGGCAGGAGAAGTCGACTCGTGGCGCTATCACCCACGGCTAGCCATGATAGTGACTCGTGCAATACGGAGCAGCGAAGGCGGAGATTATGAAATAACTATAACGAAGGACCAGAATGTGGAAGAATTTGTTCATAAGAGCATTTGGTAAAATATCATTAAACATGAGCATCGTGCGCAGAGCTCGGCGAGAGAGATAGTGTATGTAGTGATAGGTCCTTCCACGACTCCTGCTGTCGAGGATTCCCCACTCGGAATGTGATCTCGTCCTGTGCTGTGGGTACCTTGTTGGAGGAATCACTTTGTGGCATACGATATCGACCAGTTAGCCCAACCTGCACGACGATCAAGAAAGGTGTCAAAGCCTGCCAAGACGAAGCGAATCAGTGCGCAAAAGAAAGGAATGACGAGTGGACACATACAACCAGTTGGGAAGCGATATCGAGTCCGGTCAATGCGGTAGGGTTTGCGTAGAGCGCAACCACAACAGTACTGGTAACCGCAGAGATTGCGCCCGATTCGACCACGAGGTATATTAAGGACGCGTATCGATTGACCCGGGTGATCGTTAAAGAAGCCATTTTCCGGCCCATCCACCAGAGACGCCCCACGATAGCCACCGTGACGGACACATTGAGAGTAAATCCGAACACCCATGCTGATAAAATGAGAGAGGACATTACTGATGACCCATCGTTCGGTACGGCCGAGGCTGCATAAGCAGAACCTAACAAGATGTCAGCGAGCATGTCAAACACGACGGGGAGTTCACGAACCAACACAACCGGCTGTTAATATGATCTGTGAGGCAATCTCAGTAAAGAGTTTTGCCACAAATGATCTTCATGATTGGTTGCTTACAGGAAATACGACAACCCTCCAATTGCACATAAAAACCACATAAAGTCTCCAAATCTTGTTTATAACAAGTGCGCGTCTCAGTAACCATATCATCGGAGCCATATTGAACTTACCAGAATGACCTGTTGGGCAAGCACCTTTATTGTTCCATTGAGCATGGCTTTAGTATACTTGCATACAATGGTTACGCACCAGAGTGATATACAGATTATCCTTGAGCACGCACAGTGTGGTGTTATAGTTGAGCCAATATGTCGTGGAGTAGTCCGGTACATCGTCTGGTGCATAGACAAACGCATCGAGCAATTGTTGTAGAGATGCCCCCACATGAGCAGTGCAGAGAAGGAAGAGTATCGTGCACATCACTAAGAGCTCCCTATCAATCGCACATGATCAGTGGTGCTAGTAGTCATGGGATGACTTTAAATATACCAGCGCAGAGTAGGGACCTTCCCTCCGGGCAAGAGAATGAACATGCACACTCCGTACATGACGCAGCTACAAGTTGATTAATAACATTCGAAGGGTTCGTTACAGCCGCTCGACCAGGCTTACTTGACACCTGCGAGTACGGGAGGATCAGTGGAGATACGCTGTAAAGACAACACAAGACATACCGTACAACACAGTCTCAATCCATATCCCGATCATGGATATTTTGGCCATGGGGGGAAGTGCAGCACTACTGGTCGCCATCTTGTCCCATCCAAGGGCACGGGCATGAATTTAACGCGCTGCGGAAGATAGTACGTAAACGCCAGGCCCCACGGCTGTGTCGCGCCTGGAGTGATCATCACGACTCAATGTCTCCTGTGCTGTGGCTGATAATCCGGCAGTGCTGAGAGTCCATATGCATTCTAACTATGTCACCGCCATCAACGTCGCCTTCTCGATATCCACAATCTCCACTTGGAGCGTGGCTGTCTTCTCACCGCATTCCTCGAAGCTGCGACTCAGGCTTGAAGCGAAGATAATATGTACTAGGAAGTTTCAACCGCTTTGTGCCAGTGATGAAGCACAACCGAGAGAGAAGTTGTCGATTTGCAAAGTAACATGTTGACCCCCGCGACTCCGAAGCGCATGACAAGTCTCTGAACCGACTCGGTGAGAGGTCGGCCGCGTGGAAGCAACTTGGTAAACTGTCGACGGTCCGACTTGGTAGCCAACTACGGCGATCTCTCCCTTGTTCTCCAGGCGTCGGCGGGGGAATCCGCGCACTTTTCGAGGTCGGGGGACTTGCTCTCGAATTTGCTCACCATGATCGATGAAACGAGCGCGCGCTGGCACGACGGGCGACCCAAAGACGAACACACACCATGACAGACGTGCACCGAACGAACAGGCTCACCGTCTCATGCCGAGTAGTTCGGAACGATCAGCTTGGGCCACGGGATCACCATGTGTCTCCTTCCATCGTCTATTCGAATTCAAAGACGCGCACCACGACGATGACGATGACACATTGGTATTTATTGGCACAGTGTTGGATCTCGGTCTCCCCGTCCAGCAGCCGCTCGTGGGGCACCGCCTGGCGGCTCAAGAGACCCACCACGTCCGCAAGTTTACCTGAGGAGAAATTGTGGCAGGTGCCTCGAGTACATCGTGCTATCTTGTTCAAATCGCTTTAGATGCTCGTGGGCCAGGGCCAGTGAAAGGTCTCGGTATCGACGGTGTTGGAGAAAGAGCTGTAGAACCGGACGTTCATTCCAGCCAAGGTATGTACGCATGGTGCAGACGTATGGGACCGAAGGTGCCACGCGCTCGCTCGCTCGTTGAGAGCGACATGCTCGAGCACAAGTCACTCACAGGCCCGAGGGCGAGAGTCGCATTTTCACCCCTTTCCGCCCTTCGTGTCCGAGTCCACGTGCACGACCCTGCGTATCCTCTCCATGTCTACCGTGAGTTGACAGAGCGACATCCATGATATCTCCGAGGCATGGGTAGACGCCGAAGCGTTGCCCGCGGAACCGGACCCAGACCTAGGCGCGATTCACTGGGCTAGACGTACAAACGTACGACGCGCCTCGTGCACATGCCATACTCCCTCCGTAATGGAGATGGACGGCGACACCGCTCGCCCCGTCCCGCCCAACTTTGGGGAACACCCGGTCCCCTCCCCCCCCCGCCGCTCGACGGGCTAACTGGCATGCCACTACCAGCGGTTCTTCGTTTTTAAACCGGTACCGGGGTGTGTGGTGTCACGCC
>JBBPSD010000824.1:0-15398 GCA_038093415.1 Xerocomellus chrysenteron | reverse complement strand
CAATGAATTTGCAGGCCAGAGAAATAGACATGATGTTGTCGCTATTGCGAATCTGAGAGTCCGCGAGTTGTGACCGAGTGGACAGTGGACGCGCTGAAAGATTTGATTTTGTTGTCGTCTGCGCTGTCCGTGCGGCGTCGATTGACCAACCTGATACAGCTTGATGTCGACAGACGACGACCGTTGCGACTCGAAGACGCGGATCAAGCCATATTAACACTGAAGTTACAGTCGCCCTCGGGTCCAACAGTGGTACCGGTGGCATACCGCCTTTCCCAAGGTCCCACGCTTCCACACACAGCAACTTGAACTTGAATCATGCAGCAATTGCGATTCGCATCAGATCGCCATCATCATGACCACAAAGCAGCTGCCCAATGCATTGATACTGAAAAGAAAGGCGGGTGAGTTACCCACTAAATCAATGAAGGTCAACATGGTCTGTAGATCCTGACACGATTCCGACAGAGTCTCACTGGCAACTCAAAGTCGCTGGGAATAACAAAACATTTGCGAGTAATACTCTACAAGTGAGCAATCAGTACATCGCAGGGATGACTCCTCGACTAGCGAGTACTCATTCAACACTACAGTCGTGGTGTCCAGCGGAGGGGTTGAATTAGTAACTGTCGGTCTACTAGAACACGCGACGATCGCCCTGTTCATTGTGGTGCGTACGCTTGTGTCAAGAGAACAAAATGAAACTCATGCATCTCCATGAATCTGGTATCCAGGTCTCACTACTATCATGCGAATTCAGAAAGTAGACGATGCAAGGCTGGCGATGATTCTAGCTTCAATCAATTTGTGAGAATCGGATGATCGATCGATTAGCCTCCGAGCGATGGTATGTTCAAGTTGTGGATGATATCCTAGGAACGGTATTCAGCATGTTCTTAGCAGAGAAATCGCATTTTCGAGGCGTATAGATGGATCCAAACATCCGATTCAGGGAGCAATAAGAAGCAAGGTGATTCTAATATCAAAGATATATACTCGAAATGAACTATCTGCAGTGAACATGAAGAACGAAGATACGCACACAAATGTCACGAAATCTCTGAAAGCTGTCAACGATGAAAAACCAGGAGGCGAACTCGACTGCGATCACCGTTTGCTTATATTCTCGCCCTCTTCACCGCTCTTCCCTCTTTCTCGTCGGTCTCGCCCCAGTCAAACAGTTTCTTGCCACTTCCACCACCATTCACATCCTTGTTCGTTTCTCTCTCGACCTTGACCGTTCTCTGAAGTACGCTTGGTTTCTTCGCTTCCCCCGTCGTGGTGCTGGAAAAAGTATCTTGCATCACCTTGCGCTCTTTCTCCATGCGGAGGATGTTTGCTTTTGTCACCGAACGCGCAATATGGGGTGGGATTCCGCCTCTAGGAGCTCTAGCGTAGCCCGTGGTCGAAGTACCACCCGCCGCAGATGTGGAAGGCAGATGTGGACGGGGCTTTGGTGTCTTCGCATGGGAAGTTACAGCCGTTTGACTTGGGACATTTGAGTTGGTTTGCACGGCGGACTGAGCCCGGACCGGTTCGAGAATAGCGCGCATTGAAGGCTGCACCCGCATGGATGGTACGCGCTTCTTCCTAGGATCGTCGACTGTCTTATCGGCTGTGCTCACAGGTGGAAGTTTCGGCACTGTTGCAAACGTTTGTGGCTGCACGTCACCAATCGCGGAATCCGTTACGAACGATTGGCTTAGGTCCCCCACAGGCTGCGTGGACGAAGGGGCGAGGAACATCGTTAGCCACGGTGGAATCCACACGTCCTTCGTTGACTGGGGGAGCATAAAACCGTCATCGACCTCGAGGAATTGGGTTCCGTTGGGAGGGGACCATCCCCGGAGAGTGATCGGAGCCCCCTGATCGTTATCCTTTCGAAGTGGCACCAGGTCTGTCGATCCTTGCAAACCGGCTTCCTGGACGTGGACATGGTCGAGGGTCATCGACGGTGCGGAACTCAGCATTGGTACAGGGCTTTCTTTGGCGTTCGGCGTGGGCACGATCGCGGCGAGTATATCGTCCAATCCCGCCTCGGGGCATGGGCTGAGTTCTTCTTCACAAGGCCAGATGTGGGTGATCGTGCGGGTGAATTCGAATTCGCGTGCAATGTCGAGGAGGTCGTCAAAGTCGAGGGGGTCCTCTTCTGTATGGGGGGTACTGTGGTCGGGAAGGTTGGGTATATCGAAGGGGAGGGCGCTGCAGTTCAGATCCGAAAGCATGTTGACAGCGAGGAAAGTGTGGTCGAGACAGAGCGGCATGGCGAGTATTTGTCAGGGGCAAGATGATTCATGTCAGCCACTCATTGCCATTATGGAGGAAGATTAGCTGCACAACTACAAGGCCTTGTAGTCTAGAGGTACGATACTTGCTTTGGGCGAATCACAATTGCAAGTGGCCTGGGTTCGATTCCCAGCAAGGCCCATGTTTTTCGTCATATTTTTTAAATCACACATTCAGGATCATGGACAAGCAAAGGAACGAATATTGCTTCAGCTTTTTTTTGAAAAGTAAGTTGGTCCGCCGAGCTCGCTGTCGATTGCGATAGCCGGCTAAAACGGAAAGAGGCCGGCGTGGGAAAAGGTTGAGTGGTGCTGAAGTTAGCCGCGGTAACAGAGCCGAGTGTTTTCCAGCCTCAGGCTTGTCGCCGTCCAGCCCAGTCGTCCGCCTCGTTCCTTCTCTCCTTCCCTTTCCCTTCCCCCTCCTCGTCCCCGACACCCCCGCCAGCCCGTTTCTCTCATTTACCCACTTCATTTGCCACAGGTCTCGTCACCGTCGCCGTCGCTGACCACAACACATGAACAGGCAGTCCACTGGGATGAGCCTGCAGCAGCGGCTCGAGGCCGTCACCGACCTCGCCAGCCTATCCCCCATCGCAGACGATGTCATCGTCACCTGTCTTCGCGAGCGCTTTATGACCGACACCATCTACACCAACATCGGATCCTCCGCCCTCGTCGCCGTCAACCCTCACAAGTATGTCGCTTCCAACGCCGACTCCATTCTCCAAAAATACGCCGCAAACTATCGGGATACGACTGAGAACAAGACCACGCTCCCTCCCCACATATTCCAGCTCGCGAACAATGCCTATTACCACATGAGGCGGACAGCCCAGGACCAGTCCCTCATCATCAGGTACGGTCCCGTTTTTTTACTCCAAGTGCAGCTTATGAACGTTACTTTTTTTTTATAGTGGTGAAACTGGCAGTGGAAAGTCGGAGAGCCGCCGCCTTGCCATAAAGACGCTACTGGAGCTGTCCGTTTCCAATCCGGGAAAGAAGGGCTCCAAGCTCGCGAGCCAGGTGCCCGCTGCAGAATTCGTCATTGAGTCCTTTGGAAACGCTCGCACCCTCTTCAATCCAAACGCATCTCGCTTTGGAAAATATACAGAGCTCCAGTTCACCGACAAAGGGCGTTTATGCGGTATCAAGTCGCTTGACTACTATCTGGAACGCAACCGAGTGGCGGCTGTGCCGTCTGGAGAGCGAAACTTCCATATATTTTATTACCTGATGGCTGGTGCATCCCCCGAAGAACGGCAACATCTTCACCTCGCCGACAAGACCCCGTACCGATATCTCGGCCAGCGCGCCGGCACTGGCGCTCGCCCTAACGGCGTTCGTGATGACGATGCCACTCGCTTCGAACAACTCAAACTGGCTCTCAAGTCCGTCGGGCTGTCCAAGCGATATGTTGCCCAAACATGCCAGCTCGTCGCCGCCATTCTCCACCTGGGTAACGTCGAGTTCACCATCGACCGCGGTCGTGACGTGGACGCAGCCGTCGTTCGCAACGTGGATGTTCTCGGCATCGTTGCCGAGTTCCTTGGTGTACAGCCTTCCGCACTCGAGAATACGCTTGCTTACAAGACCAAGCTCGTCAAGAAGGAGCTTTGCACCGTCTTCCTCGACCCCGACGGTGCCTCCGACAACCGCGATGACCTCGCCAAGACACTTTACTCGCTTCTTTTCGCCTGGCTGAATGAATACATCAACCAACGCCTCTGCCGCGATGATTTCGATACGTTTATCGGTCTCTTTGATCTTCCCGGTCCCCAAAACATGACGAGCCGGCCCAATTCCCTTGATCAATTCTGCATCAATTTCGCCAACGAGCGTCTCCAGAACTTTACTCAGAAACGTATCTTTGAGTCCCACGTTGGCGAGTACCAGACGGAGGGCATCTCTCGCTTCGTACCCTCGGTGCCCTACTTTGACAACGCCGAGTGCGTTCGTCTTCTCCAAAACAAGCCTGGCGGCCTCATCCACATCATGGATGACCAGGCTCGCCGATCACACAAGAAGACGGACCACACGATGGTGGAAGCCTTCGGCAAACGCTGGGGTAACCACTCGTCCTTCAAGGTCGGGCCGATCGATCGCTCGGGGTACCCAACATTCACGGTCAACCACTTCAACGGCCCCGTCACTTATTCATCCGAGGGTTTCCTCGATCGTAACCTTGATTCCCTAAACCCCGACTTCGTTTCGCTTCTCCGCGGTTCTGTCGTCGGTGCTGCAGACGGCGCAGAAGGAGCTGGGTCCATCAATCCCTTCGTCAAGGGTCTTTTCTCTGGCAAAGTTATCGCGACCCAAGCACACCCCAAGAACGAGGACACAATCGTTTCTGCTCAACAGACTGTCAAGCCAATGCGCACCCCGTCGACGCGTCGTAAGGGCACCAGCAAGCGGTTGCCAGCGCTTCGCGAGGACGATGCTGCCGAAGAACAAGATCATGAGGATGAAGAAGGGAACCCTTCCTCGGGTGCAACGCCGTGTGTAGCCGGCGAGTTCAGAGCCGCTCTGGACACCTTGTTCGAGACGTTATCAGACTCACAGTCCTGGTTTGTCTTCTGCGTCAATCCAAACGACTCGCAGTTACCCAATCAGTTGGAGGGACGGAGTGTAAAAGGCCAGATTCGGAGCTTGGGCTTGACCGAGGTTTCAAAGAGGAACGTAAATGTCTTTGAGGTGGGGCTAACCCCGGACGAGTTTTGCACCCGGTACAAGGAGCCGTTGGTGAAGATGGGTATTGTGGATGGCTCGGCGACGGAGAAGGCCCAGCAGACGAGGAATGTCTTAGGTTTACAGGAGAATGATATGGTTCTTGGGCAATACAAGGTAATTATCGAGTACCTATTTGTCACGCACTCAAATTCTCATCGTTTTATTCATCACTTAGGTTTTCCTCTCTCAAGCCGCCTTCCACTCCCTCGAGGACCGGATTCGCGCGCTTGATGTGGAGGAACAGAAACGAAACCGCCTCCGCGATGCAGAGGCAGAAGCCGGCATCGATGTTCGCTCAACAGGCGACCCCTATGCTCCCTACGCATCCCCAGGACTCCCCCCAGACGACTACGCGGATGCCTACAACCAAGCGTCTTCCCAGGCACATGTCCCACTCGTGGCCAACGCCTCTCCATTCCAACGTGGCGATTTCTACGACGACGAATACGAGGACCGCAAATCGTTCCGTTCGGACGATTTCGACAACCGGAGCCGACTGACATCCAATCGGGAAGAGACTAACTCCAACTACGGTTCCGAGTCCTACGCGCCTTCGGGGAATATGTTCCAAAATGTCGATAAGGAGGGATTGATCGCTAAAGAGGCCCTGGCCGGCGAGATCATGGAAAACGAGACGACCGAGGTTGTCAAGGAGACCTCGGCGCGTCGACGCTGGGTCCTGCTCTGCTGGCTGCTAACTTGGTGGATACCGTCCCCTTTCCTCAAGTGGTTCGGTCGAATGAAGCGTCAGGATATTCGTCAAGCATGGCGGGAGAAACTCGCGCTCAATTTTATCATTTGGTTCATCTGCGCTTGTGCGGTTTTTGTTATCGCGGTTCTTGGGCTCGTCATCTGTCCGACGGAGCACGTCTTTAGTTCATCGGAGCTTGCGTCACATTCCTATTCCAACTCGCCAAACAACGTCTACACGGCCATTCGTGGTGAGGTGTTTGATCTCACGCAAGTCTCGGCGACACATACGCGAGTCGTCACGGTCATCCCTTCGAAGACGATTTTGGGGTATGGTGGTGTAGATGCATCTAACTTATTCCCTGTTCAGGTGCGTCGTTTGCCTCAGTTGCTTCGACTTTTTTTCACCATCTTTGCAGGTCAGTGCACTTTGCAACGGCGTTTCCGGTTCGGTCAGTCCGTGGGTCCAACTTAGCGCGGCGAACGTGACGGATCCCAACGCGCAATACCACGACTTCCGTGCGATCACCAATGATTCGCGTCCCGACTGGTACTTTGAAAGCATGACCATCATGCGTTGGAATAACCGTGTTGGCTACATGGGGTACACTCCTCAAGAACTTTCTAGCATGGCGAACTCTGGGTACTCCCTCGGTATCTACGACGGCCTCATCTACGATCTGACAGCTTATGTCAACTACGGCCCTGCTGTTCAGGGTCCTAGTGGTGAAGTGGCTCCCAGCACCGATGCGCAGTTCATGGACAGTAGCCTCGTCAATTTGTTCAAGTACAGCTCAGGTCAGGACCTCACCAAGGCGATCGACAACCTCAACATTGATTCCGGGACGCTCGCCGCACAGAAGACATGCCTTCGAAACCTATTCCTCATCGGAATGGTGGACAACCGAAATTCGCCCCAGTGTTTGTTCTCGCAATACATCCTCCTCGCGTTGTCGGTCATGATGGTCAGCATCATCGCGTTCAAGTTCATCGCCTCGATCAACTTTGGTTCGCCTCGTGCACCAGAGGATCACGACAAGTTCGTGATTTGCCAGGTTCCTTGCTACACGGAAGGAGAGACTTCGCTGCGTCGTACTATTGACTCGCTGGCCCAGCTCAAGTACGACGACAAACGTAAATTGATTCTTGTCGTCTGTGATGGTAACATCGTTGGTTCTGGCAACGACCGACCTACTCCCCGCATCGTGCTGGATATCCTTGGAGTGGATCCTAACCTCGACCCTGAGCCGCTGAGTTTCGTATCGTTAGGCGAGGGCGCTCGGCAACACAACATGGGCAAGGTCTACTCTGGGTTGTACGAATGCGCGGGTCACGTCGTGCCTTATCTCGTGGTCGTCAAGGTCGGCAAGCCTACGGAGAGATCACGCCCTGGCAACCGAGGAAAGCGAGACTCGCAGATGGTTATCATGCACTTCTTGAATAAGGTACGTTTGTGCTTGTGGGAGCAGGTCATGCAATGGCTCATGTGCCGGGCAGGTCCACTTCAATTCGCCGATGAACCCACTGGAGCTAGAGATGTATCACCAGATCAAGAACGTGATCGGTGTCAACCCAACATTTTACGAGTATCTCTTCACGATCGATGCTGACACCACGGTGGATCCGTTCTCTTTGAACCGGTTGATCTCTGCGTATGTCGTTTCATATCTTCTTCATGGTAACCGTTGTTCATTCACACTTGTTGTCTATTGCAGCATGGTTCACGACAAGAAGGTGCTCGGTGTCTGTGGTGAGACGACGCTTTCCAACGCCAAGCAGTCCATCATCACGATGATGCAGGTCTACGAGTACTTCATCTCGCACCACATGGCCAAGGCCTTCGAGTCACTTTTTGGTTCCGTTACTTGTTTGCCTGGTTGTTTCACCCTTTTCCGTCTCCGTACTGCCGACACGCACAAACCTCTGTTGATTTCGAACCACATGATCTCGGATTACTCTCAGAACCGCGTCGACACGTTGCACATGAAGAACCTACTGCACCTCGGAGAGGATCGTTACCTGACGACACTCCTACTGAAACACTTCCCGATGAACAAGACGCAGTTCGTCAGAGACGCCCACGCGTTTACGGTTGCGCCGGACGACTGGAAGATCCTGCTTTCGCAACGACGTCGTTGGATCAACTCGACGGTCCACAACTTGGGAGAGTTGATGTTCTTGGATCAACTTTGTGGTTTCTGCTGTTTCTCGATGAGATTTATCGTCATGATGGATTTGGTGTCGACGTTGATTCAGCCCGTCACCGTGGCTTATGTGAGTATATTGCATTGGTTTTACTCTCTCCGTTGCTCATGCATCGTGTCGTATAGATCGTTTACTTGATCGTTTCGGTCGTCGGCGAGGGAAGCACTATTCCTGTCATTTCACTCATCATGATTGGTGCCGTGTATGGTCTTCAAGCTCTCGTGTTCATCCTTCGACGCAAGTGGGACATGGTCGGTTGGATGGTATTTTACATTCTCGCTATTCCCATCTTCTCGTTCATGCTTCCGATCTACTCCTTCTGGCGCATGGACGACTTCTCGTGGGGTGCGACGCGTGTCGTGCTCGGAGAGGCTGGAAAGAAGATAATTGTGCATGTACGTTGGGCTCGTGCTTTGTGGTTGGATAGATGCTAACGTCGCGGCTCGACAGGACGAAGGCAAATTCGATCCCCGCGCGATCCCCCTCAAGACTTGGAACGACTACGAGAACGAGTTGTGGGACAAGGAATCTAACCACTCGATCGGTTCCTGGGTTCCTCCTGGCCGCCAGTTCAAGGAAGGCTACGCCGAGTCACGGGCTACATCGGTGTACGGACATGAGACATTCTACGAGCCCCGCAGCCAGTCTCCCGCACCGTCGCAACAATTCGGCATGTTACCCCTTGCAGGATACCAATCTGGCCGTGGCACCCCCATGTCGCAACTCCGCCCCTTGAGTGACGCGGGCATGCTGTACCCCTCGCAATCGATGGGAATGGGTTCACGACCACCGACCAACTACTTTGACATCCCGCCTGTGCAAAGTCCGGGGGGGCTCACGGATTATGGTACTGGTGCACCAAGCGATGCGGATCTCGAGCGGAGCGTCGAGGACATCTTACGGACGGCGGATTTGAACACGGTGACGAAGCGGGAAATTAGAAGGGTGCTTGAGGAGCGGTTCGGGATGGACCTTACATCGAGGAAAACGACGATCAACGCTACTATTGATAGGGTGCTGTTGAGCCACTCTTGAAGGGCCCTCGATGCCGCCCCTCTGTTTTCCTTGAGGTAGGGATGGACATGTAGAATGGACCTGGTTGGATCTAGCATACAAGTTATCCTCGAGCAAAGTCGCCTTTTGGATGCTGACACTTTTTTTTTATCGTACCTCTTTCTCTTGGATGGTCGGTCGCTATACCGATAAGTATGACTGCGTCTCTTTTTTTCTCTTTGCATTGGCTGGACATTCGTTGCCCGTTTTTCAACTTTATTCCTGCTCTCCCATACGCCTTCCCTGGTTTTCTCCTCGTTTTCTTTAATATGCTCACCTAGCGGGCTGCTACATACCTACTAGCTATACGTACATCTCGCACGTACCTGTGCGCTCGCTCTCTTTATCTCCACATCTCCTTGCTCGCTTGCTCTCGGCAGACGCTCGGACTTGGTTTCTCTCCTTTTTGCATGACAAGAATTTTTTCCGATCACAATGTGAACGCAATGGAATGTGTAGTATGTCGAGATCTTTCTGAGATCGGAGGATCTCGAATGTTGCATTGTCGAGAATGCCTCGTGTTGAGAGCCCCGAGTCGGGCCGATGCAAAATCACGAAAAAAGAAGGTTCTTCCAATTTCCCGTACTTTCCTCGAGTCGAGTCGGTCCGGCTCCCGTTCCCACTGCTAGGATGACCGTCGTGCTCTCTTTTTTTCACGTCTGCTTGGAGTTGAATCAAGTGTCTCGGCCAATTCTGAATTCCTACCAGTAGCTCAAGAGCCAGGACGACTCGGAGCATCTCGGTCAAATTGCCGAGAACAACTGGTAGCAGTCTGGGAATCGATTCTGTATCGAAGGCATGACCGGGATGGTGGTAAGCAGTGCTCCGAATCATCCCGCTATGGTTGTCGTTCAACTCTATTGAAGCAATGAGACTATAGTGTTGACCCCAGCTGCCGGCGACCGCTCTGACGTATGAATCATTCTCTGTCGAAAACACAGCCTGGACCCGACTCTGGCCATATACAAGGAGATGCTGGACTCGGACTTCTAGCAGGCTATTAAGTGTCAAAATAAACTGTATATACAACAGAACGAATGACTATGTCCGGTCGATTGATGCTTGCAGAGAACCAAGATCTATAGCTATCTTGTAGTCACTGGTGTAGTTTGTATGTGGTACCCGTCCAAGAGTCACACCTGTGCAGGCCTGCGCTCGGTGATACGGTAGGATGGTGGACGCAAGTCACGTAACGCCTCGTCGAGCACGAGTCGTGGCACTGCACTTCTTGGCTGTTTGTGAATGGACCCGTAGACAAATGAACTCATAAATCAAGAGAAAGGCTGTTTCAAATAGCATCAGACACGCGACTGTGCCTTGAGATGATAAGTGTGGTTGTGAAAGTTCTCAGTGACGTTTCTTAGGCTGAAAGTGCTCCCGGCGTTCCGTGGTCGGGCCCGTGGCGTGAGCCGAAATGGCCCTGGATCGACCCACACTGGCACGGTTCATCACAAAATGGAGGTGATGAGATGCCAAGTTACTCATTATCACTGCCTCGTCGCTGCTTCGTTGATATTGGGCTATATTTCATGGACAAGGGAGAGTGGATTCCCCTCGAACCACATACCGTGTGGCTAGTCACATTTTCCTTTACCTCTTCCTCTGTTACTGATTCGAATTTCGGCTTCGTGTCACTGGCATATACTATGGCGTCCGCTGTGGTGTTGGCCCTTGAGGATTTACAACAGAACAGCTACGTATCTGGTATATCCATGAGAACTTTTTAGTTGATTGATCTCATTGATGACCATAGTTGCAATCGCTACCGTGGTTGTATACGATTATGGTGAGTAATTCCTTTGTGGTTCATTCGGTATGGTGAAGTGGGTAGTAAATCATCGTAACTCAGTCCTCATCCTTTCAAGCGAAGTATTGTGTCACATATACCTCCTCATCTTGCGTGACCTTGATTAATGAGTTATGCAGATAGAATATATCTGGGTATGCAAATAATGGATTTGATCGGATGTCGTATTCCTGATAACATCATAGAATCAACCCTGGTCATGGGTGTCCTTTCTATTTGTTCTCGTGGGTATCAAACTTTCAAATTTCGGGATTGTATGCTAAATGTATTTCGTAGGTTCGTTATTTGGGTTGTTATTGTGCCATGTGAGTCAATCTATCACGTACAAAACGCTCATGTCGAAGCGGTGACTGGTTATTAGAGCTATGCCGTTCTGTATGCAAAAGGCTCAAATGTACAGTGAATATCATTGACAAATCCTTAGACGTGGGCACCCCCACAGTACTTGGGTCCGCAAAGGTGACGTGATCCGCCATTGTCTTATAATGCCCACAACTGAGGAGTGTCGATATGCTGTTCCACTCATGCTTAGATACAGAATGACTGACAACGTTCAAATAGGTGTAAGCGCTTTCGTTTAACATTTTGGGTGCCCATCATTTATCGTACTTCCTAGGTTATGCAATCTATACTCTAACCCAATTCGCAATTCTGTTTTTTCTGGCTGCTGCTAATCGTGAGTTGCAATTCCAATCATCTCCGTACTTATAGATTGTAATGGCAAATTAGTGGTGATGATCCTTCGTGTGTGGACAACGTATGGCCGGTCGAGGTTGATCCTCGGCACCCTCCTCATGATATATATCCCGGAAGTCCTTCTTACAACCATCGTTACTATTGTCACCATCATTCCCAAGAATTTGACGGGTATGTAAAACTGAACGGGATGCCATGCATAGTGCTAAAGATATCAACCGCTTCGCCACTCGATTGGTGCCGTCTAGTGAATACTGTTCAAGTGGTGAACTCCACAACCTGTATCGAAGCTGCTGCTTTATACACTTGGTGCGAATTTGCCACCATTCTACAACTTATTCCTGGCGCTGTGGCGTGCCTCTTGATCATCATCCAGTTTGTGAGGCAGTCACTTCAGATTTATCGAGCAACGAAGCAATGGCAGCTCAACCGATATACAAAACTGTTCTTCAGAGAGGGGATCATTTATTTTCTAGTGTATGTCATATCATTTCTCCGCATTCTGATAAAACAAAATATGCTAATGGTGCCACTGCGTGGTAGCACACTTGTCTTTAGTCTGGTCAACCTCCCGACTCAACGTCTCTTTTACTCTCTCACAGTAAAGTGGTTGTCTGGGGTTCTGCTCGTGGGCAGCAATGTCCCTGTGTTCGCGCTCACCCCTCGTTTCATCTTAAGCATACGTGCCCTTTTTGCTCGCGATATTCGAGGCACACGGGGATATGGAATCGACACGGGGTTCGGCCACTCTTCGCCAGGTAATTCGAGTTCAAGTGTGACTGCGATAGTGTTCGCGAGCATTGGGCGAGACGAAGAGTCAGAACGGGATGAAGTGATCCCGACGGGGGGGATTCAACTAACTCGAAGTGCTAGTAGGGATTGAGGAGTGTTCGAAGGTTCAGGGAGATTTTTTCACTAGTACCATTGGTTATGACTACAAATATTTGTGCGGCAGCAAGCAGGGCGGTGGCAGACTACAGTACATACCGAACTGCCAAGATGCCGCGCCTGAGGGTGGATCATAGAGCGAGGGGTAAGCACAACCCACGTTCGATTCCCAGACTGAATACGCGGAACGATTACGACAATGATTGGGAGCTGGGACGAGGAGCCCAGCCAATACTTCGGGTAAGATCAGCGCTTCCTCCCGGCCACCACCATAATGAAGGCTCCGCCCGAGTCACACATCGTAGTACCGCCATAAGACGCTCCGCGAGCCCCGTGGCCACCCACAGCATCAGAGTAATTACGCATTTACCGCTCTCAGGGGTCAGGATACCAGTCTAGCCTTGCCAGTACGCCGCCCGTGTCTCTACTTCGCGCCCTGAGTGGCGTAAGCATGCTTTACGCCGAGCAATTTTTGGAAAATCTGACAGATGGTGGATACCCCTTGAAGACAAATTGAAGCGCCATGAAGTTGCCTGTGAGACATGTCGTGTCTTCGATATGTCGGTATCAAGGTGCGTGTTGTCATTCATAGCGCCCAGCAAGGTTCTACTCGCTGCGAGTGGAACAATCCAATCTTGGACTGTCAGACGGTGTAACTTCACTGAAAGCACATAATATTTCTCGCCATTTCTGTCCTAGATACTACCATCCACACAGACGGATTCCTCCTTCGATGACAACATTGTACACATTCGACTCACTCAACCGGAAACAAGTAGGGGAGGATGCCTAGTATACGAAATACGGTCAATTTGACGAACAATGGGTGGTAGTGGGAATCAACTCACTTATTCGAAGATGACATTGGCCTCGAGTTTGTTGCCTTCAGTGACGGTGTAAACGACTTTGGCTACCGTTCCACTGGGGCTCGTGGCGCTGTGCTCGCTCTGCTGTAGCTCTCTAACCCAGTCCCGTCCTCCGTTGTTGTAGTACTGCCCGTTGATCACCAGAGCTGTCTCATTAGGTTGAAGTCCGGTGACGGTGTCGCACCAACGCTTATAGTTGTGCACCCCGACAGCGACAGTGATGCGCTCGCCCTTGTCGGACAAGAAACGAAGAACACCAGACGTGCCGCTACCACCCATGGTGAGGGTGAGGGCGCCGTCGGCCTCGGACCAAGTGCCACCGTTGGCATAGTGCCAGACGGTCTTCTCAACGATGTGGAAGAACCCGCGACCGGGGTTCCTTTGGTAGACACGGAGGGTGATGCTGTAAGACATGGTGATGCCTGAACACAGTAGGTTTTAGTACAGTCGCGGTGTAAAGAAAGAGGAAGAGACGGACTTGTTTAGCTGGTGGTTTGTGGTAAGATCTTTTTCGAGCTGGTGATGCTCGAGGACGGCTAGGGGGCTTATATACCGCGACGGCAGTCCGAATGGAGTTTCCCGACCATAGCACTGACTCTTTGGTTTGAGGCCATCGCAGGTCGAGCAGGTCTGACGTTCATCTCCGTCATTCTATGATTCCCTAAAGCTGTCACAGACGATACAGCCAGATTCGTGAGAATGGATTTTGTCCGTAGTTTGCACGATGGCGCAGTGCTACCTGACAGCTTCCCTCGGGGGAATATCGGGGTTGTGATTTGGTGTTGATCCCCGTTACAACATACTACCGGAAGGCGTTTCAGGTGTGATTGCAATTCGGTTCCACATTTGTGAGAAGGATGATCAAGTCCGATGGGGTAGAGTCGGTAAAGATCCATCTATGCTCGGCCTTCAAGTGGCCCGTCAAGCGTCAGCCGTGGTCGAGGATATTCATGCTCTGAAGGATTCTCGTACGGGGATGACCACACTACAGAACATCAACGACTCGGTCAGATATGCCGAGGTGGAACTGAGGAACGACGCATTGCGGTGTAGGGTCTAGTCCGGTTCTGTTACTGCCGGCTATAACGTGGTGCTTGATGAACTGAATGCGAAAATCCAGTGGCTAGATCTTGTGATGACAGGTCCTGAGGCACCCCCTGACCCTTGACGTCCCTCCATTGACCATCTTGCCCTCGGTGATAAGAATTAGACCCACCTCGAAGAGATCCGAGTCGCTATTCACATGAGTGAGCATTTTCTCTATCATAAAAATACCCCCGAATCCCGTATTACACTTCTCTTCTTGCACCAATAAATCGTTTCCGCTAACTGTTCGTCCCGACGCCGGAAGCGTCATCAATGCGCATCAACTAAGAAATGCAAATTAATTAATTGGACTGGAACACTCTGAGGGGTCAACCTGTACACGTTACGTAGTGTTCTAGAAGTAGCACATATCCGTGACTTCAAATGTGAGAGGCTTTTGGGTCAGGAAGGACGTATGAGTTCGGAAGCGAACACAGAGGAATGCTGGACCCTTCTGGAACGTGGTTAAGCATAAGGCACCCTAAGGCTATGCCCAAATGTTCACACCCTGTAGCACCCATGCTTGAGTGGCTTCTCTCGCAACAGTTTTAGCTGGGCTCAATGAAGACCAGATGTTTCGGCGCTGGTATGGCGGCCACTTGTGCGCAACTTGTGCGATACAACGTGATTCCTACAGACGCAGAGTCTCAGTCAACGACATCGCCCACTGGCACTGTGAAAGGCTCCGCGGGGTCCTCGAGGTCGAAAGAATGATGAATCGGGATTCTGGGACATTTTTCGAGGCTGACTTTCGCAAAGTTCCGATCGTTGAGGGAAACTAGGGTAGCATATGTCCAATTACTTAAGACGCTGGATTCCTAGTTTATGTAGTACTTGCTTGCAGAGTGTCTTCAGCGCTTATGTAAGATCAGTGAGACTGCGGCCACTGGCCTCAGGCTCCGACTCCACTCAGAGTGACCCTACTTATGGTTGCACAAGCATACTAAGCCCACACCAAAGGCTACTATGACCCCGTGAGTCCATACATTGATTCCTTCCCCGCGCGGTGACTGAGACCTTCATCTATAGGCCGTGACTGCTGCGCTATGCTGAAATTTCGCGAAATATCCATGACGACACATGTTGTTAAATCCG
>JBBPSD010000823.1:0-15406 GCA_038093415.1 Xerocomellus chrysenteron | reverse complement strand
ATGGTACCTATTGACTTTCATTTTGCGGACTGTCTTGATGCATTCCAGGCTTATTATGTTAACAAGTATATAGATCATCATTCCCATACTATTGCTTTTTGATCATCATGCACTGTCTTACTGCATTCGACTTCGGAGACTTTAGCCAACTTGGACAAGTAGTTGTACTTCGGAAAGGACAGAGAAGTGCCAAAAAGTGCGAGAAGTTGTGGAAGTCAGTGACAGTAAATGTACATTTTGCTGATGCAATCCCGATCAACATGCCAACCGCTCCATCACACTCGAACTTTCCAACACTTACTTAAATAGAGACTCTGCTTTGCTTGTAAACCATCACTTTTTATCCCATACGTTCCTCACATTCTGTCGTTGTCTGAGTGAGACCACAGTGATCTGGCTGAATATGATAATTTGTTACGAGATAATTTTAATACTCATACATATGATGTCATATCCTCACGAGATCAGAGAAGTGGCACTCCACTCATTTCATTGGGGGTCCGGTCGGATAAAGGCAAGTCCAGTGATTCTGAGCCCCAGAAGTTCGCACCCCCTCATCGCACTCCGAGTCACTCCTTGACCCAAGTCGAGCGGCCGCAATGAAATGCTGTACTCGAGGCACCTAGTGAGAAAGGGGAAGAGGGAAAGGGGTTGAATGATCCATCATGTCTCGAGCGTAAACAATTCTAAAAACAGGAAACAGTTGGCGTGAAGAGCTCACACACACGTTCAAAGGACGGGAAATTTGGGCAGGTTGGCATGATTTGACTGCACTCCATTGGTCTACACCAGAATTCGGCCCAAACCGACAGGACCCTTCGAATTGGTAAGTGCCTCATACGATGCTCATGTCATCCATATCAATTGACCGCATGGTGGGCCATGCCCCGTTCATTTGTTTCGGAGCTCCGCTTACGCCGTTGTCAGTTGGGCCAATGCCTAGTCTCGGAACCATCCGTCGTGACAGCTAAGTGCAGCTGAGTTTAAACTTATCGGTGCCGAAACATTCTCAGATCCATCCGTTGTGGTGACAGGCGGAGTTTTCGGGGGTTTAAAAAAACGTCACCTTTCTGCACCGGTAGGTTGAAACTCAGCTGCACTCAGCTGTCACCAACGACGGATGGTTCCGAGACTAGCCCTGCATCATTTCAGGACCATTTGCTTCATCGTGGGTGTATTACATCTCTTCCATTCTGCCTCGACCTTCCAGTTCGTACATTTTCATGAGTCGCGGCTACTAGTACTTGCATGTCATTTTGAGCCCGTTGGCTATTGTCACATCTCCGTCATACATACACGCAAACCAACGCACATGTCCCGGTGCCTTAATCTCGTCACTTTGACGCGTTGGCGGCTGTTGGCGGTTAGCATGAGTGTTGAATCCCGTCGACATTGCAGAAATAGACATAGGAGTGTGTGCATATCGTGTTCCCGATAGGAGCCTGGTTCCCAATACGTACAGGCGGGCCAGCGGCGTTTCCAAACACACATACATTGGCAGGGCTGTGGCAGTTGGCAATGCCACTGTAGCGTGAGCTTGGGTCGAAACTGGATCCACCGGCAATGACGAGCCACTATCTGTGCCTCGTTACCGGGGTTGCGGTAAGATTATAGAGGGCTTATAAATAGTTTCCATGCAAAATAGTGCGAAATTCCGGACTGCAAATCAGTTGTCCGATGTTTGAGATGACCAATTGACCAAGCTAACCTGTCGTTTTCATATCGTGAAAACGTTGCAGCCTCGACGCGCCTTACTAATTTACTTACTATACCACGTGTCCCATTCGCTCTACTTTCGGATGTAAATAGCTCGCCGTCCTTTTTGCGCTACGTTTGACCTTTGCCATGCCACCAGCGTTGAGTCCAACGAATTCCTAAGCTATGATTAAACATCCAAATTTGGCAATATCTTGTGATCTTAACAAGTACAAACAACCGCTGGAGCCCCGTGAAGTGAGTGATGGTTTCAATGTAGCTTTCTGCTCACTGACGCATTCGCGTTAGAATATCCATCATGCTTTCAGACTCAGACCCAGAAACAAACAACTTGCACACCCTCACGATCAACCAACACTTTGCGAAAGCCTTTGAATACAAGAAGGAAAGGGAGGAACTCGCGAAGTGTGCGTCGAATCTATTGCCTGTGTTTAACGCTTGCGCAGAACGAATTGACATGCGTCCTTCCATGGTTCAGTGAAAGAGAAATATGGATCCGACTATTCAGATTCTGGCTCTTCTGATGCCGATGATTCGGAAGATTCTGAAGACACGGAAGAAGACTCGGATGGAGATGAACTCACGCCGGCGGTGGATGCTGCCATTCTTCGTACGTTGGCACGTATCAGGAAGAGAGATCCGGCTATCTATGAAGGCGAAAGACGGGTGTTTGAAGGTGTGTTTGATTTCGCGCGGGATGTGTCTCTTTGGACCTCCTACAGCCTGATATTCTGAGCGAGAATTCATCCGTATATGTAGAGGAACATACGCGAACGCAGGACAAGGCACCAGCTACGAAGCCAAAGAGGAAAGACAAGGTTCGTGGGGTCCATACTCGACTACGAACGTCCCTCGTACTGACGAAACCAGTCGAAGCCACTGACGATCCGGGAAGCTGCACTCGCATCCGCACTCGCCGACGCCGACTCGCACTCACGTTCACCGAGCCCCGAACCACGCCCCTTGACGCACACCGAGGAACAAGCGCTCCTTCGCTCAGAAACCCTCGCCGCGTTTCATGGCGCAATCGATTCCGAGGCCCAAGGTATTTTTATTTTATTTTCTGTTTTCAGACGCAAAGATGGCCGGTCGTTGACTCAAATTGCTTGGCTTGTGTAACCATGAAATATTAGGGGACGACGACGACCTGCTTATCCCGCGCTCGCGTACACGTGACGAGATCGAGTTGGAGGAGGAAGAATACAAGACGTTCTTGGAGCGCGAGGTCGGCGAGGACCTTCACAACCTCGTCACTGTGGATACAAACGAAGCGGTTGGTGTTTCCGGGGACGTCAAAACCGTAGAAGATGGAGACCAAAAACACGAGGTAAAAAAGAAGAAGAAAGGTAAAAAAGAACGAGAGAAGGAGAAGGAGAAAAAAGACGACGTACACTGCGAGAAAGCGTTGAAGAAGTCCGACAAAAAGTCCAAGGAAGAGACTGATAAAGAGTTTTTGATGAAGTACGTCAAGATAGGGCGGACATGGTCTCACTTTAACTGCGCCAACGATTGACGTTTCATGCAGCTACATTTTCAATCGGGGGTGGATAGACCACTCGAACCGACGTGTGCCCACGTATCACGAAATCGTCGAGTCTTCATCGAAACAGTCCAAAAAGAAGTCAGCCAAATCTCGTGCTGACTCGGATGTAGACCAGAACCCGGACAATGACGAAAGAAAAGCTGGGGGCGGGACACTCTCAGATGAGGAATCGTTCGACGACCTTGCGGACGCGTTCGAAACGTCATACAATTTTAGATTCGAGGAACCGTAAGTATTCTCGTCTGTGGATGGATTCCTCCGAGGAACCCAACGTTGCGACATGCTTTTAAACCCTCACTTACGACGATCGCACAGAGGTAGTGCACTTATTACATCCTTTCCTCGTATTCTCCCGTCCGCCCGACGGGAGTCTACTACTCGGAAAGACGCTCGTACTCGGAAGAAAGAGCGACAGGAAGCAGAGAAACAGGCACTCCTCGAATCGCGAAGGAAAGAGATCAGAGAGGAGCGCGCATTGGTAGAGGCTGCAGTCGCCGAGGAAGTCCCAGACAACGAGGATGCCCTGGTAATCGACAAGGATACCCCCAACAAAAAGAAATCAAAAAAGCAACAAAGAAAGGAGGAACTGGTTCGTTTGAAAGCGCTCAAAGCCAACACCCTGCGAAGAAAACTCGAAATGATTAGCTCGGAAGGTGGACTGGGTGGTATCGGCGATGAAGGTAAAGGGCTTTATAATTTTGTGGATACGTTCCATCCGTTAATTCGCAGTCTTCCTTTTGCTGATTACTGGTTGCATTCTCGACGTTGATCCCAACGTTGTACAGCCCTCGCCCACCTCGATCTAGACGCCGATTGGGACCCCTCGAAGCATGATGCGCAGATGTCAGAACTGTATGGTGGTGGTGATGACTTCGGTAAAGTCAACTATTATCAGCGACGTTCGTCCGACTAATGTGCGTACAGTCGACGATGACGATGCAGAAAAACCGAACTGGGACGACGATATTGACATTGACGACATTGACCCACCCACGAAGACCAAATCAAAAGCTGAACTGAAGAAGAAAAACAAGAAAGCGGAGGATGTCGGCGTGGATGTGGACGAAATGGACGCAGACTTGGACGCGGGTGCAGATTGGGATGACTGGGATGATGGCGAGGAATGGAAAGGTACCGAAGAAGAGCGGAAACGCAAGGTAGATGCGTACATGGACGAAGTGGTGAACAAACTTGGGTTCAGCGGTATAGTAAGTCTGTTCAGCTTGCAGACGCGGATCGTGTTTACATGCAAATCTTGCAGACGTCCCACATGCCCACGCGTTTTCACTACACTTCTGTGGCTTCTGAAAATTACGGGCTTGCGCCCGCGGAAATCCTGCTTGCGACGGACGCAGAGCTGAACTCTTATGTTGGGCTAAAGAAGATGGCACCCTATCGTGTCGACAGAGGTTTGTGTGCTTCCTTGGTAGTGTTTATCCTTGTACCTGTTCAACTTTGATTGCTCTAGGTGGCAAGGCGAAGAAGAACTGGGACCCAACGCGAGTTGAGCGTTTGAAGGAGTTCCGCGGCAATCTGCGTTCCCGCGTGGGCTCCCGCTACGAGGGTTCCTGGTCACTCGACGTAGGTACCAACGTGAAGAGCAGAGCCACCGAAGCGCAGGGAGAGAAGAAGAAACGGAAGGGCAAGAAAGAGCGCGCAAAACTAAAGGTGACACAGGGTGAAAAGGACGAGGAGGGGGACAACGGGAACAATACCGGTGCTCGGCCAGAAATTTTAGGCAAGTCAGAAAAGCGGAAACGCGCCGATCCCGATATTAGTTTGCATTCCCATGCACCTCTGCCTGATGAGGCTGAGGGAGATGTGGAAGACGGCGCACAAAGGAAGAGAAGGAGACGGCGGCATAAAAAGGGGTCTGGTGGGGGCGGGGAGACGGATGTAGTGGCCGTGTTATGACCGGAGCACAACATCCGGTGCACACTGGTACCGCAAGATTCTAGCCATGAATCCGGGAGGAATAGATGTCATATGTCTCTCACTCGCGGACTACAATATGTTTGACGCAGGTCTAGGCTATCTATGACTCGATGACAAAGCCTACTGATCCCGGTACAAGACAATGTTCGCTAGTGCGATGATTCGGAGCATATCCTGGAGAAAAGCGCGGAGGGGGGCAAAAAAGTCCATGTTCCTGCTCTGAACAGGCCGGGTCATATCATGGGTCGGAAATGAGTCGGATGAGAGCAATAAATAGACACAAACATTGATTACCATATTTGGGTTTGCCCATTGTGCTATTGTTCTCGTGTAGTGACCTCCTCATCTTCTATAACCTGACTATCACGACCGCTCGTTTTCTCCTCTTTCTTTTTCGTGGTGTCCTCCCTGCCCTCAACGATGAGTTCTAAATTTCGCGAACATCTTTCTATCAACCCTCCCGATTCAGACATCTCGGTCGAGACCTCCAAGTTCTCACCGACGTCGACGTTCGCGCCTTCATCGCGTTTCTCGTTTGGCCGAAGCAACTCGAAGTACTCGAAGCATTCGAAGCCTGCTCCGCCCCTCAAGGACGTCGAGGCGGGCACACCGCCGACACCTTCCAGCCTGCGGGACAGATTCACGAAGCTCTTTTTTGACCTTCGGACGCTCAACGCCGCGGATCCGGATCTCCCCGCTCAGGACCCGCGCCTGTCCCAGTGGCCGCCGCTTCACATCGAGAAACACCGCTGTCGGTGTCAACTCCACGACACTGGATACGAAGATCGCGTGAGGAAACAACAGCGCCGGTCGCAGCGCCTCCTCATCTTGCTCATCATCATCATTCTTCTCATGTTCGGGAATGCCATCTTTCTGAATTTCCGCGTCCTCTCGTCTCCTATGTCACCGTCTACGACGAGTCAATCGATTTCGACTGCTTACGCACTTTCTGTGGATGCTCAGCAATGTCTCTCTCAATATACCCTTAATGCACCTTCCTCACCACGTAGCTATCCATGTTCGACATGTCTTCCAGTTCTCCAGGCTGTGCCTTCATCTTACACATCTAGTTCAGCGAATGCTCAGAATACCCAGGTGATCGATAATGCCGTCCAATTCTGTGGTCTCCGCGCCATCTACGAGACCGCGGACTCGCAAGGGCAAGCGACGCTCGGAAACGGCAGTTGGGCTCAAAACGTCAATTTCTGTACCTGGACGGGTGTTAGCTGTGATACCTCGGGGCAGGTTGTATCGTTGTAAGTGGTGTTGGCGATGCAAAGGACCTCACTCATCACAGTTATTCAGGCAACTTACCTACCCCGGAGTCCCAGCCATGTTGCCCAACGAGATTGGTGGTTTGACCACTTTGCAGACCCTCGAAGTCATCGGAGGGAACACCATACCTGGTATGATTTTGTTTCCTACCGATCCGTCGTATTCTCAATCATTTCCTCATGTAGCTGGTTCCCTGCCAAGTTCATTCACCAACTTGACGTCTCTGACGAGTCTTCACCTCGAAGCTACTTCCATCATAGCATTTCCAAACTCGCTGTTCGCCTCGCCTGGCCTCACGCGCCTTTCCACCCTTGCGCTGGTCCGCAATTCGCAGATGGGCTCTGCGCTTCCAACTAGTCTGACCAGTCTCACGGGACTGCAGAATCTGTAAGTGAGACCGGCTGTCCGCTGTGGATGCCCTTTTGACACGTCCTGTAGGCTGGTTAACTCCCAAGCGTTATCGCCATCCCCGCTCGCGACACTAGCTGCGTCTTCGTCGCTTGCCGCGTCCCTGCACACCCTTGACCTCACGTCCACCTCGCTCACGGGTTCTATCCCGGGCACCCTGTCATCCTTCAAGGGCCTCACTCAACTGTTGCTTGGTTCTAACAACCTCACCGGTACCGTGCCTACCTTCCCGAGCACGCTGCAAGTTCTGGAGCTGAATGGGAATGCGGGGCTCGGTGGGAGCATTGCATGTCCTCCTGCACCACTCCAGCAGTGCTCTGTGCAAGGTACAGCGATCGGTGTTACTGGGTGTGGTGTGTGTCAGAACACGACGACGACGCGATGATCCACTACTGACAATCCTTGACATGACATTTTTCTCTTCACGCATGGTTTGCTCATAGACTCTACACGGACGACGACTCGTATATCCTGTAGCGATATGGACGTTGCATTTAGCTTTCCAATATTGTCTTTTAATTCCTTACGAGTATTTTACGTTTTTTCTTCTTCTTTTCCTTGCTTTAGTAGAGGGCAGCGTGCCCTTTTTTTATATACCGACGACATACTTACTGTAGCTCTAGATCTATGATCGCTGCGTATACACGTGCTGTTTTTGAAGCGTCTTGTGGCATGAGGTCCACAAATATTTGTTCTTGGGTCCCTATCTCTCCACAAACCTCCATTCACTGACAGACCATGATCTCGCGATTTTCACGCTCCTTTTTCGCCATCATCATCGCCATTGTACGTATCTCAGTCCCACATTTCCAAGCCATTCTGCCAGCACAACCCTCGGACAACTCGCGGCTCACACATCCCAACAGTTCCTCCTCGCCACGATCGCCTTTCTCCACCCGCCTTCGCGTGCGTACATTGACCCATGGACGGGCGAGTTTTTCGGCGAGGGCGGGGTCGAAAACGACATGCATATTCTTCCGTACCCGGCGACGAGGGTAGGGACGAGCGTGCCGGGGGGTGAGGGGAAGGGGGTGGTCGAAGGGGGTGTGATCATGTCCAAGTTGGGGAACGAGACGACCAAGTGCGCCGGTTTCCCTACTCTCGTTCTACGGACGGCGATGGCTCAACGTGTGTCGTAGGGCAGAACTGGGACGCGCGACGTGGAGACTGCTGTGCGTTCCCCTTTTTCCTTGTTTATCGTCTTTATTGATGTCGGCATCGACGCATCGTATTGGGGATTGGGATCGGGATTGATGGCGCGTGCACACGCAAGGTAGTCACACCATGACGTTGCGATACCCCGAGGTACGTGTCCTGGATCGTCGCTCCACACGGACGTGGATGCCCGAGTCCCATGTCCCTCACGCCCGCATCCTAGAACCCGACGCAAGACGAACGAGAAGCGTTGGAGGCGTACATGTACCTCACGTCCCGACTCTATCCCTGTGGCGAATGTGCGACCGAATTTCAAGCCTTGCTGAAACAGTTTCCGCCGCAGGTGCGCGTGTCGTTCTGCTCGTTGCTTTTTCCGTGCTCACATCTCACGTCTCTGAATCTTAGACGGCGTCGCGTCTGTCTGCGAGTCTATGGTACGCCGTCGTCTTGTCTGTGACGTGGCGTTGAGGATATAAATACGGACAGGTTGTGTTCGGTGCATAACGAGGTCAACGATCGGCTTGGGAAGCCGAGGTTTGACTGTTCAAAGCTCGATACAGAGTACGATTGTGGATGTGGTGATGCGACGACGTCGAGCCCGGGTTCGGTCGACAAGGGCGCGGTTGAGCCGATGGATCTCGAGTGGGACGTGGCAAAGGACGACGTGACGGGGGTCAAGATGATCAAGGGTGGGCGGGTGTAAAGGGGTGGGTGTCGGACGACGCGCCCTGTTTCACTCTGGGTATGATCTGATCTGGGTGGGTGATCTCTCTCTCGTGTTCGATTCCTGGGCTCAGGTATATCCCTTTCCAACAGTTTGGTATTATTCGTGCAGATACATTAATCGTGGGCGTAGTTTATATATTCGATTCACTCTGTCGGGCTATGGCATCCTCTGAGCGATTGGTGATGTCCTAAGGGGAGCGGGGCGAGATGACGATGTTTAGGCTTCTCCCTGAGACTAACATTGTGGGGTTAGGACGGGGAAGCGTCACGGTGGAGTATATAATCGTGTGCTTCTTCTGACACACCCTTGTTTACTCGTCTTGTCCTACTTTTGAGGCGTCCATCATGTACCCAGATACAAATTACAACGTGTCAAAGCGTACGTAGCTCTACCTTCTTTCCCGTCTTTTCGTCCGTCTCATTCGCACGCGGGAGTGCACTCGTCCGAATCTCGGCGCGTTGGGCAGCGTCTACGCCGTCACTCTCCTCTCGATGTGAGGTGGCATCGGCTCCGCCACCCAAGGGTTGCTGCTTTTCGGCATGCGCTACGGGAGCCTCTTGGGCTTGGGCACGCAAGAACGACTCCCACTCTGTCGGGTCTATGGCGTATCCTTCGCGCTCTGGATTGGGGAAGGATCCGTCTTTGACAGCATGAACGTATGCTGCCACGCCACGCTCGACCTCTTTGCGAACGTCGGCGAAATGGCGGACGAACCTGAGGATGGGATGAGAAACGGGGTGAGTACGGATGGGATGCAAATACGCACTTGGCCTTGTGGCCATGCCAAGTGCCGAGCATGTCGTCCCAGACAAGCACCTGACCGCTGGTTGCGGGACCCGCGCCGATGCCGATGGTCGGTATCTCGAGCGTGCGGGTGATGTGCTCGCCGAGCAGACTGGGCATGGCTTCGAGCACGATGGCAAAGGCGCCTGCGTTTTCGAGGGCCTGTGCGGCTCGCACGAGAGCGTGGGCGGATGCGGCGGTGCGTCCCTGTACGCGGTAGCCGGAGAGGGAGGTGGATCGTTGGGGGAGGAGACCGATGTGGGCCATGACGGGAATGCCGATCTGGGTGAGTGCGGTGACGTGTGGAACGAGTTCCTCCCCGCCTTCGAGTTTGACGGCCTCGGCGTGGCCTTCTTGGACCATGCGCACGGCTGCGCGGACAGCATCGTGGGGGCTGGGTGCGTAGGTGCCAAAGGGCATGTCGGCGACGAGGAGGGGTGTTGTGGTGCCGCGGGCGACGGCGCGGCAGTGGTGGAGCATTTCGTCGAGGGAGAGACGGGTTGTGGAGGGGTACCCGAGGCAGACCTGGGCGAGGGAGTCGCCGACGAGGGTGATGTCGACGGGGTGGGCGGAGCAGGCGCGGGCGGTGGGGAAGTCGTATGCGGTGAGCACGGAGATGGGGACTTTGGAGGCGCGGAGCTCGGCAATGCGTGCGATGGTGGTCTTTTTGGGCGAGGACACTGCGACGCTCATCTGGCGTCGCTGGGGGAACGCACGGCGGACGGGGCGGATGGCGAGCATGTGGACGGTCGTTGCGAGTGGCGTCATACTAGAGACCATCACATATGTCCACCGGCTATATCGGGGACCACTCCAGTAGCCGGACATCACGTGCGCTATTCTATTGTGCTGACACAGAGTCCGTGAATTCCCACGCACCGTCCACATCACACAACCATGCCCGACGACGACGAGCACGTCAGCGAGACCGACTTTGGCGACGACCTCGACAGCCTCGGCGCCGACGAGAACGACGAGAACGTCTTCGAGCACGCACCCGCACAGCACGCGTCCTCTTTGCTCGCCCTCCGCACGCCACTCTCCCACTCCCGCGACACCGCCCTCCGCGACATCACCGACCAGTTCTTCCACCCGCCCTCGCCATCCCCCGTACGCATCGCAAAGCGCTCTGCACCACACACCATTGAGCCACCCCGACGGCCAAAGAAGCCAAGGTCCCTCGCCTACCCCGCAGATCCTCCCAACTGGCTCTGCTCCCGCTCCCCCTCGTCGCTCCCCCCCAGCTCTCCCTTTGCCTTTCCATCCACCGACCGCGCTGCCACCGCTCGGTACGAGTACCACCTCGGCACGCCCACCAAGGCCTCCGATTCTGACCCGTTTGGGTTCGTCGCCGTCGAACGCGCGCTCAAGGCCAAACGCGCCGAGCCCGCACCACACAAACCCACCTCGCGCATCAGCGCCATCAAATCGCCTCCACGCAGCACCGTCCTCCCATCTGCCCACACCTATTCCCCCGCCTTTGCGTCGTTTTCGCAGCTCGACGCGCCGGTGCCGACGAACAATGAGGACATCGAGGGGCTGTACGAAGACGAGCCCATCGCGGGGCCATCCCACGCCCAGGTGTCTGTGGCACCCTTGTTGAAGATGAACAGCGATCAACCACTGGTAGAGATCGGCGCGACGCGTTCGCAGCCTAGCTTTCCGGATCCCCTGCGCACGCCGCGCAAGCGCAAGCGTCGTGCTTCGCCGACGACTGGGGCCGACCCGGATCTGGACGACGATGGGACGGATGTGCCCTCTAGTCCATCGCCTGTCAAGGTCTCGGTGGGTGCAGGCACCCATCGACGTCCAGGCCCCGCTCGGTCGAGTCATACCCCCATTCTCACTCGCGCACAGACGAGGGCTGCGGGTACGGGCAAGGCCAAACCACTTGCCACACAACCGTCTCGGACGAAACGCGTCAAGACCTCGTATCAGCATATCCCCACGCCCTCGTCCACCCCCGCGTCCGTGCGTCCAAGCACGATCTCGAGGCAATCGACTGCACCTCCGACGCCCGTCCCGCCAAGACGGAGTACACGGCAGGCAGCGGTGGGCGCGAGGGTCAGGCTCAAGGGTACGAGTGCGACGAGCGACGAAGAGGACGGGGGTCGGATGAAGTTGAGGTCGAGGAGCGCCAAGGGGAATGCAGAGACCAAGACCAAGTCGACCACTCGGGCCAAGCAGTCGCCCTCAAAATGCAAGGCGCCGACAAGGACCCAAAAGGGTACGACCACGACGACGGCGAAACCGACGCGTGGTCGGCCCAAGGGAAAGTCGAGCACGAAGGATATCAAGGGCAAGGGAAAGGGAAAAACGCGTCCTTTGGAGAGCGTATTGGACTTGTCGGATGATACGCGAGAGGTGCGTCCTACGACAATGAGACGCGTCAACGATGCTGACGATGTCCTTGGCAGAAGTACGATAATGAGCGACGAGAACGTTTGGAGTATTTCAAGCGCTTGGAGGGATACCAGATACAAAAGGAGAACGTGTATGTTGTATGAGGTTTTCGTTGGGTGCGAGCGCGAGGCGTGGGGGGGATGCCATCTGTGTCTATCTTGATCAGAATATATTATCGTCGATACGCCTCTTGATCGCACGATCAGCTGATAGCTTGGCCCCCCAACATGCAGTGCAAATATTACTACAACTCATAATATTGTACGAGAAAGGCGAGTGTTCCTGTGATTGACGTCAAGAAGTACATTCAATCTTGCCTCTTGGACAATGGTTCCCAGCCATCTCTCTCCGAGACACAGTCCGACGGATCTCATAACAAAATGAGAAGCAGGAAACCGATGCATTTTACGACTCGGGGGTCCCAACATGGATCTTTCCCAACCGTGATGACCACACTCCAGGTACACAGTTGACATCGGACCTGTGATCGATTGATCGGTCTCAGATCGCGTCATCCGACATCTACAAGGAAGTTTTGGAGGAGATACGGGCAGATATGGCGGTGACTATCCCACCTTGTTGGATGGCCCGAGCGCTACGGGCCTCCGAGAGTCCGAGTCAAGGCGACCAATGACGAACGGCTTGCGCAGTCAATCTTGTCATCACCCTCATTCGTCTTTGGGAAACACTCGATGCTAGCCAAAAAAGGGGGCTACCTGAACAACTGTCTTGCATTGGTTGACACGGCGGTGCGGCTACTATACGATCCACCTCGGAGACGCACATCTGTTTTGAAAATTTGAAGGTCAACCATCACCTGTCCCCGCATTTAGTAGAGTGCATGCGACTCTCTGGACTTGTACACGGCTAGTGGGCATTCCCGTTCGAACGATACGACAACATGTTGACCAGGACCAATACTAATTACAAGGAACTTGGAGGCAAGTCATTGACCTATCACCTTCGCATTCTCATGCAGCAGAATGGCCCAACAGTGAATTAGTACTCAGCTATACCAAAAGTACCTAGCCCCCCACGCGCAGGGAACTCTCCTTAATGATCTCCGAGCACCATAGCAGAATTCGGAAACCCGGAAGTCCGAAGGACGATACATATCGCGATTTGCTGCGGCGTTTTGAAGTCTATTCAGTACCTATGCACTACTTATTATTTGGATTGCGACATTTCAGGTGCCATACCCCTTTCTCGGGACGTATATTTCGTTGAGAAACTCGCCATCAAGGGTATTCCTATGCCAGCCATCGGAAGTCTCATGGAGACTCGCTTATTCTCTTCCATCGAGTGCATGACGGGGATGCCAGAGCAGGTCGTGCCGAAGACTTTTTCATTATTCACGTCCAGGACTGATCTCCTGCAGGAGTATATCCTAGTTGTTCAACCGTTCCGCATCTCCGAATCAGGTGAAGCTCGATCCCTACCTGAGCTACTCGTTCCTTGATACCCGCCTTTACCATGAGGAGCTACTGCCTGGCGTCGTCATCGAGGCATCGGACGTGGTCAGTCATGTCGCGCGTGCTGCCCATACAATAACGGTTCGCCAGAAGGCAACATACCAATCATCTTGTCCCTCTGTAGGGTAAGTCGAACTCAGATTGCCTTGCCGCCGTGCGATACTACTCACGTTAGTTTAGTCTATATTACTGGGGTAGTCCATTGCAGCCACCCAAATGACGGTGCGTTGCCGTCGTTGCATACGTTCCGGAGTGCGCCTTGCAGTTGTGTTAGCATAGGCACTGTAGCAGGGACTAACGGAGTGCCTCCAGTCGGGAATACCTTCGTTGTCTCGGAATCACTCGAAAGCTTAAGGGTAAGTTCATTTGGTCGACAATGATAGCTGAAAGCATGGACTTACTGATAGAACATATGCGAGAACATACTTGAGCGCTAACGACCACTGTGATTCTGTCAGATGGAAGGATTCGAGGTCGGAGGACCCGGCGAACTGCTGGACAACAGTGCGGAAATGGTAGATATATCCAGACACGCCAGGTGAGAATTCCAGCGAGTTCAAGCCGGTACACGATCTATAGTCTCTGTACTGCTACTGAGGACTTCCAGTGGCCAGTGGCAATGCGGAGTTTTGGCAACGAGGCGTTCACCGACCGTTCTAGAGTCACGGACTCTTTTAGCAAGCCCCGCGACCTTCTAGTAAGTTGATTTTCAGAGAATTGTCGGTCATCGAGTAACATACCTTCGGGAACATGCCAAGTGCTTCTTTGTTCTCGATCTCGTCAATTGTGACGCCTCGCTGTGCCATTTCACGTATTGCGACCTGCGCGTCATGAGCCGCCTCAAGTTCGTTGATGTCTTTTGTCCCGTCTTCGTCTCCCAGTACCAATTCTGCAAGCTCGGCACCCCCAGCCTCAACTACTATGACAAGCTCTTCCTCACCGGTAACCATGCTTGTACTACCAATGTACCATTTTTCCTTTTGCGATCAGGCTGTACATGCATACCTTCGCCCTTTCTCTCGCAGCCCACGGAAGCCTTTATAATTGCCAGGTGGCCGATCTCCCGCTGGAATGAATACTGTCTCAGTCTCATTATTTGTCCCCACCTGACTGTGCTTCTTTGTCCTGCTTCATACATACAGCACTACTACCACAAGTGTTGCCATGATCGTTTTCAAATGTTAGTCCTGCCAGCAGGCCTCGCCACTGGGACTCCTACTAATTACATTACGTTGTTACGGTCAGAGTTCGGACCCTAGCCGTTCTATTCCTGCGTAGCTCACTGTACCGCCTACACCAATACCGCAGTCCGACAGTCCTGAAGAAGACAGCCTAGTTCCAGATCACGCAACTGAGATTCTGAGACAGGGTACGATAAGAAATACGAAGAACTTGAATCCTGTAGCCATACGGGGATTATGATCGACCAGAAACAACAAACAACAGTGGGCAGATTATCAAGAAATATATATTGGAAAGAGTCTGCACATAAGGAAAAGAATAATGATGATAATGAATATCGGCGGTACTATGTCGTTGGAATCCCTTTACCTGTGTTGCAAGTTTGATAGTTCAAGCGATGGTCACGCTTGCATTGGCAAATGCCATCGAAGGCAGTTGACCAGCCTACAAGCGCACTTGTTAGAAAAACCACCCCAAGACAGTCAAGAAGCGTGTAGAAACTCACCCCCACGAGGTAGAAATCGGCGGCTGCGAGGTTAGCTTTTCCAGCGGGCGTGGACGCAGGTATAGTGACCTCATAGTTCTGGTAGGGACCGTAGTACTCAGGTCCGAGCATCGGATTAAAGGGGCCCATGTACAAGATGGTGCCAATGCCTTGATCTGCAGTACTGCAATAGCCACCGTTGGCGCATGACTGAAGACCGATAGCGATGCTTATGGTTTCAAGATTCTCAATATATATCTAGGACAGACAATGGGGTCAGATTCCCAAAAAAAAAAAAACACGGAGACAACACTTACATTTGT
>JBBPSD010000822.1:0-15460 GCA_038093415.1 Xerocomellus chrysenteron | reverse complement strand
GTGCTGGGAGGATATGCAGTTCTAAAATCATGCTACAAATTATTCACTGAGGTTGTAGAGTAAAATTCACAATTGGAAGCACTAGAGGTCTCCGAAAGGGTATGTGTTATGAGGGAGTACACTGTACATACATGGGCGATTAATTAACAAAAACGAGAAAAAATATAATGCGACAATAACAACACTAGATGTAAAAATAGACGGTAGCGAAACTTACCGTAAAAAATAAGCGCAAAAATGACCACGACGTAGTGTATCCACTCTAACGACGGGCACTTTTCCGCCGGATGAGAAACTCGCTCGTCCGAGTCGGACTCATCAGTGTCGTGGACGCGTCCTCGGACGGAGGTACCTCGTCGGGGTCCAGACTAGCCCAGTCGCCGTCCACGCCTGCACCTATATGTATCAGCATCAGCATCAGCATCAGCATCAGCATCAGCACCTGCCTCTTCGTCTGCGTCGTCGTCTGGCCGTCGCTTCACAGACGACCTCGGGACTTCCGCTGGATGGTCACTCGTAGACTGCACAGCGCGGGTCGTCTCCACCGGCGACTCTGACCCACTGCCATCATTATCGTCCTCCCGGACCCAGACCCGTGGCCGACGCTTTGGCGTCTCCTGCGTGACCATATCACCATCCGGGTCCCTTGGCCCGGGCCCCTCCCGGCATCCATGTCCATCTCGAGGTCGCTCTGCGCTGTACCGGGGAAGCCTGGCATGGCGGGTCGGGTCCTCAGCACTCGTGGGTAGTGGCAGGAGTCCTCGTAGGTTGTAGCTAGTCCTCGTGTGCATAGTTAGTCATCATCACGCATCCTCCTTACTTCCTTCCATCCGCGTCGTGACGACAGGAGCTCTCCTGAGAGCGGGACAGCCTGTCCCAGTGTCCCCGGTCCAGCGCCTGTTCAGACAGCGTCGGCGGATGACGTACAACCGGTCTCGGTCTCGGCCGCGGCCTCGCCAGGACTCTCCATCAGTGCATGATCGACACCAGCTTCTTTTCGTACGCCCGCAGAGGCTCCCACGTCCTGGCCGTCGGTTGATCTTGGTATCGCTCACGAACTGGTCCAAATGCGCTTTTCTGTGAAAGCCAACATGTCAGTACCCGGCAAAACGCGAAACACAGAATAGACGCACAGGGTCAACGCGTCCCCCTTGAGCAGCGGGACCAACGCCTTGAAAAACGACACCGACATGCTCAACCGTTTCTTGTTCTTGCTCTTTTCGTACGCAGATACGTTCCTGATGGCTTCCTGGAGCAATTCCTTGTGCGTCTTGACGACGTACCGGCGGCTGTCCAGCTGCTTCACGTGACAGCCAGTTGCGCACCGCGGACGAGAAAGCTCCTCGGAAGTTCGCCGGGCCGACCATCCGTTCCTCGTCTTTTTTTCACCACCGCGTTGGACAAGCCAGGATGGGAACCGCGACGACAACGCACTGTGGACACTCATTGCCTGCCTACGTGGCTACTCTACGCTCTACCCACGCTCCTGACCAAGCCTCCCCCGGTTGCTCTCGATCCCACGACTCCTCTCGCACACCTCTCCTCCTCGACCCCTCTCTCTGCACAGCCACAGCGCCCATCAAGAGCGGAAACGAATGCAGGGCACGCGTCATCAGGCGGCGCGAGAGTGCGCTAAAGAGAGACGTGCCTCCAAGGGGGGTTTTTTGATGACCTCACGACCATGTCGCCATTATCGTTGTACGTCAATGATCACATTTGTACAGAGATCAAAGGATGGGCTCAGACGCCCATAGCTGGCGAGTAAAACATCGCTATGCTTGAAGTGCACCGCTCCCGCACGAATCGCGCGCAAAAACGTCGATACCGTCACCATGAATTGATATTGATATCTCGTTGGGGCTTAGTCTACGGGCCAACTTTGGCATCAGAATAGAGACAGACAGGAACGCACGCACTTGATTTGATAGACGATCTCGCTCTCGTCTTGGTGCTACTCTTGCCCTTGCCATCCTTGGCAGCCGGCGCGGATTCCTCCTCTTCGGAGCCGTCTCGTGGCCGCTCTCGGGCTCCTCGTCCTGAGCGCGACTACCGTCCTCCAACAGTTCTGCATACTGTTCGATGGGGGATTGGATGAAACCTGCATAACTCTGCTGCACTTCCTCCTCGAGTTGTAGCGAGAGCGGCCCTTTGGCAGCGCGTCCCCACGTGGAGACTGTGAAGGGGTGCGACTCAAGTGGGAGGAGTAAGTCCTACTCAATGTCAGTAAAAGAAATATAAGGCTAGTGTAGCTTACCTGTACTCTGGAAAAAAGGGAAAAGGTCCGCGATGCCCGAAAAAAGAAACCGAATGAATGTAGGATAGACTATCTAGTTATTTACTAATTCAACAACGCTCCAGGCAACCCTGGACCCGCAAGTATCGATACTGCTGCAAGCGTCTCGAAAGTGGGTCTCGGAGAGTAAAAATTTACTGTCAACGACGAGCACTAGAGAACTGAGCACGAACAAAGAAGGACAAGGTCACCCCACTCTCGGAAAAATCCGTTTACGGGTTACCTACTCAAGAACGGACGAGCCCGTGCAGATGGCAGTTTTGATGACCGACATTTTGGAATCTGAGACTTGGACCCGAAAGGTCCAGGAATACGTCGGGCTGTTCTCCAACAGCGACGTCGCTTGGCTCGGAGCCTCGGACAGAACAAGATATGAAGGTTCATGAGGTTTTGGAATGCCTATCAATCCAAAGCGGAATCGAGATGAGACGAGGACCACACCAAAGTGCTGGAACCCACCGCGCGTTTGCTCGGCTGTATTCGACAGTTGTCCAACGACAAAATCGACAAGCTTTTCGATCAATGAATCGCGTTGCTCGCGCAACGATTGTGGAAACTTGTCGCTGTCCGGTGACGTGTCCTTGACGTTGGGCAAGCTAGAAGATGATGCAGGCCGAGTAGATGCAGGCCTTGCTCAACCATCTGACGATCCACACTGCAGTGTTAGTTCGTGTTAATACCGAGATGACCACACTCACCTGCTCCGAATCCTTGTACCCCAGACGACTTCTCTCGACGACAGAGATGATGCCCAAAGGACTGCACTGCTTACCAATCCCGTCTTGCCCCATCCATGCACATATATTCCTCGAGCCCGCTAACGCATATATCCGTGCACACACGGCACCCAGAGCAAGCACCTTGCCTTCGGAGAAGGATGCCACCTCGATATCTTCGCGGCCAGCGACGGCGTCACGCAGCTGCGTCGCCAGCTCGTCCTTGAGCTCAAGGATCTTTGTGCTGTTCATGTTTGTCAGCGACGTGGCGAAATGTCGGATCGCAGAGATAGCTTTGGTGAGCACGGATCGCGAGGAACGGGAGAGGAATTGTTTCGATACGTCGTCTCAGAGGCTTGCGTGCGCCTACAACTCATCGTTATTCCATGCTACATTGACTGAAATCTCTCGACGACGCACGTTCATCATTCTCATCTCGAGATAAAGGTCGAGGTTCATCAATGGCGGGATGAGCACTTCAGATATACGGTTTTCGTCCGTTTGGTACTTGATGAACAACCTTGTTAGTCCCTTGATCAACGCATCCGTCAGGTCCGATACCACCGTCTCTTCGTTGCCCTGCGAGAAGAACACGACCTCAGTGCCGTTAGAGCAAACAGTGACTTGAAGTAACCCTTTTTTCTCCGGTTGTCAACGCCAGTTTGGCGCGACGCAAGGATGCCACGAATACTTCGAGCAGCACGATTTCCTCCACTCCTGATAATCGCCATGTAGGATCCACCGTATCTCGTGCAGACTCAACGAGTGAATCAGGCCCGCGCCATGTCGTCCTCTCTGCCTGCTGAATGGTCGAGCAGTAGGACGTCCAAGATACACTCCCAATCATTGACAGCATCGACTTCGTCCCAGAGTACCTCGACAGCAAGCACAATCCGACCTCTTGGGTCAACCCCACTCGAAGAGGGTAGGTGTATGCGTCGACTTGGTACACCGCCTCACTTGGCCTCGGACACACGGTCAAGGGCCTTGCCCCACTTGACGAGCAACAGGCCAAGGCTTTGGCGCCCGCCCTCGACTTGACTTTCTCCCCCTTGTTACGTCCTGCCACGGCCGAGACACGCTCGTCTGCGACTCCTTGTCAAACCCCAGCTACGAAACCCGACACGGCTTTTCTAACACGGGCCTCCGCGTCAAAGAGGAGAAAACAGATGCGTTCGCGAGGACGTTCTCGTCGATGGCGCTGAGAACGCCTGTGACGGCGGTGCGTACGCTGAGTTCGGTGTTGCTGCGGGCCATCTCGACTAACCGTGGTTTGAAGCGTTCGGTAAAGTGAGTAAGTGAGCCGACGTATTTGGATTGCGCGTAAACCACGGCTTTGCGTCTGGCATGCACGGGCGGCGTGTCAGCGCTCGGGGGTTGTCCACTCGCCCGTCAACAGATCCTGTGTTACATCGGCACGTCCAACACATGTATCCTCTCACCTCGGTAGTGAAAGGTCGGATGAGCGTCCCTTCTATATACCATGACCCGTATAGCCTGACAGTGTAAGTTTTATGCTCCCTGAACAGTACAATTCGGCGCATTGCCTTTGTGATCAGGGTAGTGGGAAGACGGGTGCGCCTCACGTCGTGCCTTTGTTGAGAAGTTGTTCGAAGACGGCCAGTAGCCCCAACTTTCACCAATAAGGGAGTCGTTTCAAGTTGTTGCAAACGGTTATCGGAAAGCTGTGTAGATTCGAAGATGGCGGAGGATGGCGGCGTATGTAGACCCCAACCAATAAGATAGTCGTTTCAAAAATTTGCGAACGGTGAATGGAGACTTGCTGCGTTGAACTGCCACTTTCGAACCGAAGGCTTAGTAGTTCGAAAAAAAGTTTTACTCGACGGCGGCAACACTAGTAAGCTGGGGGAATGTCAATGTTACGCGCTAAGCAATGCGCAGGGGCAATCACCGTCACCTCAGCAACCGCCTGGAAGGCTATATGTAGACATGTAACACCAAAGATATTTCTACATTTACTATTGCTCTACATGTACCAGCCTGAGGGAGGCTGGCGGACCTCTATTACGCTAGATTCCCATCAATGAGATGCAGCGCGTGCTCACTCTTGCAAGCGGTAGTTGATATCCTTGCCTGTTTTGATCTGGTGGAGTTGGTGGAACCGGGTTTACCAGTCCCGGGCCGGGCAACGACAGTGACAGCTCCGCCACTCATATCATTATCTTCTTCATGGTGGACTTGATAATCATTTTCCTCCTTGGAGACATGATGGGTGATTTTTTTTTGATAGACTGTACACACAAGTGGTACATTAGGAAAACGCGTGAAAATCACCGGCACGTCAGATGATGTTGTGCACTGCAGTGGATTGTGATTGTCGGATGGTAAGGAGAAAAACAGTGATGGCGGCGAAACTGGATTGCCAGGCAAAAAAAGACGCGATTACATGTGTCGCGAAACGAAAGCTTGATCCGAGAACATACTTACGAGATTGGGTTCGAGCTGTGGTGTTTCATTACTGTCACGTCAGTGAGACAGTCGATCCAACTTTCAATGGGGCACGAAAGCCCCTGAGCCACAGCCTGACATTCAAATATTACCTGTTATGGAAGCGAGCTTTCGAAAATGAGACCTGAACCAGTCCAGGAACACTAACAACTGTAACCGCCATCTCACCCAAGCCATTTCACTTGCCTCGCGGGCACTGCAGGATATGAGATCATACTTTAAAATACCACGAGTCGCCCTGGGGTTTCACAAGGCTCTGTATGCGAGGCTCAGGAGGTAGGGAGATTTTGATGCCGCAGTCCATTCCGTGATGCAGTTGTCAGGAACGTCACTAATATATACTGATCTTCTCTGTATCCGATCCACAACCTTTTAGCTTCTCTGCTTCTTCTCGTCGTTTTTGTGCTTTCTCGCCCCTTTCTATCTAGTTCCAGCTTTCGTGGGGAAGCTTTCTCGGATAGAGAGTGGGAGATGCTCTTCAACTTCATTCGACGGAATGGTAAACGCAAGGGCAACAAGGTGATCGAATCCCGTCCTCACCAAAACTCATTCCCGTCCTCTGCGTCATCCGTTGCGTCACCGTTGGTATTCGACATCAATGAGGAATCTGTGTCTCTGGCCGCTCAAAGCTCGCCTTTGGTGGATCTCAACCTCTTGGATTCCAACGAGGAATGGTTTCCCCAAGAGTTGCTGCGAAGTAGGAGTTGCTCTCCAGGGTCCTCTCGTTGCGGCCAGAACTCTACGGTAACCCAGAATAACTTGACGCAGGAGGCCCATGCGGACCCGTCACCTGCGCCGTCTCTTAACCACTCAGAGGATGCATCTCCCGTAAGTGTCTGTCATACCTTAACCGCGAGTTCAAGACACTTGATTTGACATTTTCCTCGAAGTGCGTTACTTTTCGCAAGAAATCGATACCTGCTCCCATTATAATTCCGGATGAAGACCATTTGATGCCCAAGGTTCAGATAGAACATTCGGCTGTTCCAACCAGGGTTCCTCCTCCCGCATCGTCCCAGCCAGAGGCCAATTCGTCTTCACATTCGGTGTCGGACAATCTCTCTTCGATCTCCGGGACTACTATTGCACGTGCCTTGATTGCCTCCTCGTTTGTGCTTTCGTCATTCGAACGCCGCAGCTCGCAACATCGGAGGGGAGTTGTACGTCAGGACTCCGTGACGCTTCCCCGTGGTTCTTGTTTCCTACTCGACTCAGGGAGTTCAATCCCTCCAGTTCCCCCAGTACCCGCGATGTTGGTCAGTGTGCCACCAGACCCAAACTGTCCCCCCACTATAAATTCTGGGGCGAGCACTGATTCGGAATATCCTATGTCGGATGCTTACATCACATCTCCCGAGATGGCGCGGCGAATGTGTCGCTTACAGGACATCTCACCGGCGGCACCTACGTCAACCAAGGCCCTTCTTCCCGTTGTCCCCGATACGGCACCGCAACCGAAGGTGGGTCCTATCCCGGCACGCGTTCGGGCCACAAACAACGCTGTGTTTGATGGGCCTAAAACTGCGGTAGTGGCACCATTGCCAATAAATTCCCAGGAAACAACACAGTCATCACAGGAATCATCTTTTTTTCTGAGCTCTGATGACTACAGCCTGAACGAATTTAACTTTGTGCCGCCTGGGCCGCTGGTAATGGTCGCCTCTCCTGACTCGGACTCGAGTGCCTCGTATATCGCGCCTATTGCGCCAATATTTAAGCGTATTAACACATCTCGTGCACAAAGGAAACGCAGGGCTGGAGGGTCAAACCTCGTTTGGAATGACTGTACGATAGGTTCATTGTCTCATTCCAAGTTTGAATCTGAGAAATTCTTTACAGCCAAGGAAGATTCTCTGACGGACGGTATCCTTGCCTCGCACCAAGTTCGTGGTCTACCGTCAGCGGCGACGTCAGAGCATGACTATGGCGAGCTACTCAATTATGATCTCACCTTCAGATCTGGGCCAAGCACGTCGTCATCGCACATGTGGTCATGTGCATCGACGGGATACCAGACATTTCCAGAGACCCCGACTGTTTTCTCACCACTTTGGTCGCCAGCGAGTGCCCTCCTTGCGAAATCCGACAGCCAAATATTACGCAGACGTCTATCACGTATGAAATCTGCAGGGCGCGGGTCAGGAAAGTTGCACTTCAGCGTGAAGACGGCGAGGCGACGGGTGGGCAATAACGATGGCGTAGGAGGTGCTGTCGCATTGCACAAATCCCAGCCGCCTGTATTGACTAGGCAAAAGACCCCTTTGCCAAAACAAGTCGGGTCGAACCTATCACCTTCCGCGCAGGTAGACGATGGCGCAGGCATCTCAGACGAAACGAACCACTCATTGACGACGAGCGTGGTAGAATCACAGGATTCCGTAGAACCCCTATCTGATGTCCATCTTCGTCCACCCGCCCACATCTCGTCCTCGAGTTCCTATTTGCTCAGAGGGGGAGCTCTTCGAGCACGCGCACGGAATTCATCTATTACCGTAGGTGACGTTGACCCTTCGCCCGACCCAACGACAGTCCCTGTTTCCGCCACAGATCCATCCGTTGAATCGCCGACTTCTATTCCCCTTCCGGAGTCGACAGATGTTTCCCCATTAAATTCACCTGCATTAACTGACAGTTCAACTGACAGTTCAACGGGGGTTTCGTCATCGACTAGTCTACCCCAATCGCCCCTTCCTACAACGAGTACAGCCATCAGCCAATTCAATGCATCTAAATCTCCGTCGCCTCCCCCGTCTTCATTTCTCGCATCATTCCTACCCTCGCCGTCGCTGTCAGCTTCATCGTACACCACCCCTTCTCCATCTTTTGTCCCCCCTCCCCCCTACCATACCGTCGTATCAGAGAAAACAGCGTACAATCCTGGTTCCACTTCCCCACTTTCTTTGTCGCGCACACCATCTACAGATCATGGTTATCGACACAGCCGACAGCCTTCCAATTCCTCCCTGACATTTGGTTTTATGCGGACTCGCATGAGATCGCGTCCACCTCTCCCCATCGGGCCACGAAAACCGAGCGGGCCCGGACAGGTCCTTGGCTCGTTCTTTCCTAGCATCCGGGGCAGAAACGGCTCTGTATCCTCTGTGGGAAGCAGTGACCCCACTGGCAGCCCGGGGTTGCCCTGGCGTAAACTACACTCTGCCGCTTCAAAGCCTCCTCCCAAATTCCAGAGGCCCCCGCCAAAATGGCGTGGACTCACGTTGGAGGCGGCCCAGTGGACGTTCACGTCGGCGCAGCTCCAGGAGATCGTGTCTCAGGCGATCCAGCAGTCATCTGAGGGTTCGGCGCTCCGGTTTATCAGACCTGACATTCTGGAGGGGGAGATTGCGGACGAGATGCATCGTCTAGAGTTTCAGCACACGGACGTCAAGGCGCAATACAAGGCGCTCGTGCGGAAACGGTGGATTCTCATGGGTGCGCTGGCCGGCCATGTCGGAGGTGTCGAGACCAATGATGCTACGACAGCCGCTCGTACGGTGGAAGAGCTTGCAGAGGTGTTGTCGGCACTTGACCGTCTCGCGGACAAGATGCACGATATCGTGCACCAGATGGCACAGCTCAAGAGCCTGCGTGACGTCCACAACACCAGCGCACTCGCGATGGCGCTACGGAAGGTGAACGGGCTGTTCGTCGGCCAGATGGCGGAGAAGGAGTATCTGCAGGAGCGGAACGGAGCACGGAAACACGCCGAGGATATTGCGCAGGACTATGACACACTCAACGACTGCGTGTCCCAGCGCGCGTACGGGTGTGGCGATGCCAAGGTAAATCCCGACGCGTTGTCCCCGGCGAGCAGCAAGCGCTCGACGCGCATCTCGGGCGTGCGCACGTCGGGTGGCCGGCTCTTGCAGGCAGGCTTGCGGCCCCGAAGCAAGCACCGACCGGGCCGTTCGTCCACCAACGCCCCGCGGCCGATGTCCCTCGCGCTGGACGATATTCCGTTCGTCCCATGTTTACCGGTGAACTCGTCAATGGCTTCTGCGTTGCCACCACCGACAGGTACGTCGTGCGTTCTCAACAATGCGTCTCGTTTCGACCGACGACCATTTGCCTTTTTTTTTTTCTTGTGCGTTTGACAGGCCAATCCCGTGGTTCAGTCTCGGTGTACACCAGCGGCATCACGGGAACGTCTGGGGCACTGGCACTCGCAGAGGCAGAGCGCGATGTCTACGAGATGCTCGGGTTGAATGTCCCGCCCAGTCAAGCATCCTCGCGGCGCCGTACCATGTCAGGCCCAAACATGCCGCAACCACTGTCGCTCGGCTCTTGACCCATGTCCGAATCGCTGGACGTGCGCATGCGGCGGTACCGCCCAGAGCGGGGTCGAGCCACGAAGCGCGTGATTATCAACGATAAAGTCCCTTTTGATGGCCTTGTCTGATTTGTACCTGCTCATCCATCCTTTTTTTTTATACTGCTATCCCGCACATCCTCTCGCGATGATCCAGCGCTGAGGCGAGGATATATTAAAGCTATCATCTAAATAATACACACAGGAATTATTTATCCGCATCTTTTTCGTATTTTTGGTTTTGCACACGGGCGCATACTTATATTCTTGCAGGCTACAAGATACTTATTGACCACTAATACACGTCCACCCTCTTTCATCGCAACTATCTACGTATCTATGCATATGGTACACCTTCCAATCTCATGACATGGATTGTCGCAACCATCTGAATCGTGTACATGGGCGATTGTTTAAAAAAACGGGAAAATGTTTACTGAGACGGTAACAACACTAGATATAAAAAACAGACGATCGTAAGACGAACCAGAAAAAAAAAATAAGCATAAAAATGGCCACCACGCAGCGTATACACTCTAATGACGTGCGCGTTTCCGCCGGATGAGAAACTCGTTCGTCGGACTCGTCAGTGCCGTGGACGCGTCCTCAGACGGCGGCACCTCGTCGGGATCCAGACTAGCTCGGTCGTCGTCCACGCCTGCAGCTATATCAGCGTCAGCGTCAGCACCTGCCTCCTCGTCTGCTTCGTCGTCTCGCTGTCGCTTCAAAGACGACCTCGGGACTTCCGCTGGATGGTCACGCGTCGACGGCCCAGCGCGGGGTGTCTTCACTGGCGACTCCAATCCATCATCATTATCGTCCTCCCGGACCCGGACCCGTGGCCGACTCTTTGGCGTCTCCTGGGCGACCCCATCCCCATCTTCGTCCTCCGCACCCTCCCCGGCATCCATGTCCATCTCGACGTCGCTCCGGGCCTGTTCAGACGGCGTCGGCGGACGACGGACGACCGCTCTCGGTCTTGGCCGCGGCCTAGCCCGTGTCTCCCTCACAGGCGCAGCCACCTCTTCTTCCTCTACCTCCATGGCCCCAGACCCCTCCCCTCTTGGTTCCGCCTCCGGGCCGCTCTCCTCGTCGCTCGTCCCGACCACACCGCCTTTGGCTTTCCGGCCCTTGCCACCCGTGCCTATCGCCCCGCCCCGCACGTCAGCTCGACATCAACAGAGAGACGTGGGGAACATACCCTTGTGCATGATCGTCACCAGTTTCTTTTCGTACGCCCGCAGAGGCTCCCACGTCTTGGCCGTCGGCTTGACCTCGATCTTGGCATCGCTCACCAACTGGTCCAGATACGCTTTTCTGAGACAGCCAACGCATCAGTACCCGGTAAACGCGAAACACAGTAAACGCACATGGCCAACGCGTCCCGGTTCTCCACCCCCTTGAGCAGCGGGGCCAACGCCCTGAAAAACGACACCGACGCGCTCAGCCGTTTCTTGTTCTTGCTCTTTTCGTACGCAGACACGTTCTTGATCGCTTCCTGGAGCAATTCCTTGTGCGTCTTGACGACGTACCGGCTGTCCAGCCGCTTCACGACAGCCAGTTGCGCACCGCGGATGAGAAAGCTCGTCGCCAGTTGCTTCGCCAGGCCGACCATCCGTTCCTCGTCTTTCACCACCGCGTCCATCACGAGCGAAAACGACTGAAGTGCACGCGTCGTCAGGCGGCGCGAGGGTGAGCCGAAGAGAGACGTACCTCCAAGAGGGCCTTTTTGATGACCTCGACGACCATGTCACCATTATCGTTGTACATGCCTTCTTCGCGCAGTACGTCGATGATCACCTTTGTACAGAGATCAAAGGATGGGCCGAGGCGCCCATAGTTAGCGAGCAAAACGTCGCTATGTTTGAAGTGCACCACCCCCGCACGAATGGCGCGCAAAAACGTCGATACCGTCGCCATGAATTGGTATTCTTGCTCGAGCAACGATCTCGTCGGGGCTTGGCCTATGGGCCAGCGTTGGCATCAGACTCGTGGAGGCAGACAGGAACGCACCTGGCGCGACAGACGATTTCGTTCTCGTCTTGGTACTAGTCTTGCCCTTGCCCTTGCCATCCTTGGTAGTTGGCGCGGGTTCCTCCTCTTCAGAGCTGTCGTCGTGCTCGCTCTCGGGCTCCTCGTCTTGAGCGCGACTGCCGTTCTCCAACAGTTCCGCATACTGTTCGATGCAGGATTGAATGAAGCCTGCACAACGCTGCTGCACCTCCTCCTCGAGTTGGAGCGAGAGCGGCTCCGTGGGGAGCGCGTCCCCACGTGGTGACGTCGCTTGGCTCGGACAGAACAAGATATGAAGGTTCATGAGGTTTTGGAATGCCTATCAATCCAAAGCAGAGTCAAGATGAGACGAGTACTACACCACAACGCTGGAACCCACCGCGCGTTTGACGACTTCGGCTGTATTCGACTGTTGTCCAACAACATAATCGACGAGCTTTTCGATCAATGAATCACGCTGCTCGCGCAACGCTTGTCGGAACTTGTCGCTGTCCGGCGACGTGTCCTTAACGTCGGGCAAGCTACGAGCCTTCCAGATGATATGCAACCCCAGTAGATGCACGCCTTGCTCAACCATCTGACGATCGACGCTGCAGCGTTAGCTCGTGTTAATGCCGAGATGGCCACACTCACCCGTTCCTCTTCCTTGTACCCCAGACGACTTCTCTCGACGAGAGCAGAGATGATCTCCCACGCACTGCTCTGCTTACCACCCTCGTCTTCCTCCATCCATGCACATATATCCCTCGAGCCCGCCAGCGCACATATCCGTGCACATACGGCACCCAGAGCAAGCACCTCGTCTTCGGAGAAGGATGCCACCTCGATCTCTTCGCGGCTAGCGACGGCGTCACGTAGCTGGGTCGCCAGCTCGTCCTCGAGTTCGAGGATCTTTGTGCTGTTCGTGTTCGTCAGCGATGTGGCGGCCATAAAATGTCGGATCGCAGAGACGGCTTTGGTGAGCACGGATTGCGAAGAATGGGAGAGGAATTGTTTCGATATGTCGTCCCAGAGGCTCGCGTACGCCTATAACATATCGTTATTCGGTTAGTAGACATGGAATAAAATCTTACGATGACGCACGTTCATCATTCTCATCTCGAGGTAAAGGTCGAGGTTCATCAATGGCGGAATGAGCAGCACTTCAGATATACGGTTTTCGTCCGTTTGGTACTTGATGAACAGCCTTGGTAGTCCTTTGATCAACGCACGCGTCAGGTCCGATACCACCGTATCTTCATCCCCCTGCGAGAAAAACACCTCAGTGCCATCAGGGCAAACAGTGATGTGAGGCGAACCTTTTTTCCGGTTGTCGACGCTAGTCTGGCGCGACGCAATGATGCCACGAATACCTCGAGCAGTACGGTTTCCTCCACCTCCGATAACCGCCATGCAGGATCCACCGTGTTTCGTGCAGACTCGACGAGTGAATCAGGCCCGTCCATGTCGTCGTCTCTGCCTGCTGAATGGTCGAGCAGTAGGACGTCCAAGATACATTCCCAATCATTGACAGCGTCGACTTCGTCCCAGAGTGCCTCGACAGCAAGCACGATCCGACCTCTTGGGTCGGCCCCACTCGAGGACGGCAGGTGTATGCGTCGGCTTGGTCCACCATCACCCTCGCCGGCCTCACTTTCCTCCTCAGCAGCCTCGGACGCACGGTCAAGGGCCTTGCCCCACTTGACGAGCAACATGGCCAAGGCTTTGGCGCCCGCCCTCGACTTGACTTTCTCCCCCTTGTTACGTCCCGCCACGGCCGAGACACGCTCGTCTGCGACTTCTTGCCAAACCCCAGCTACGAAGCCTGACACGGCTTTTCTGACACGGGCTTCGGCATCAAAGAGGAGAAGACAGATGCGTTCGCGTTCCTCGTCTTCGAGGAGGGCATTCCCGTCGATGGCGCTTAGAACACCTATGACGGCAGTGCGTACGCTGAGTTCGGTATCGCCGCGGGCCATCTCGAGTAACCGTGGTTTGAAGCGTTCGGTAAAGTGAGTAAGTGAGCCGACGTACTCGGATTGCGCGTAAACAACCGCAAGTGCTCGTACTGCTTCGAGACGGACGGGTGTGCTAGAATCTGAGAGGACCCAGCCCACGTACCGGAGATAGGAACCATCGAGGAAATGTGCGGGATAGTGTGTGAACCAAGAACCCATGGCTTTGACGCATTCGGCGCGGATGTTGGGATCCAAGTCACGATACCGGTGGACGAAAACACTGGAAAACAGGTTGAATGGAGACGATGGGGTAAATGAGAATGGAGCGTACCCGTCCACTATTTCCTTGAGGTATTCAGCGAGGATGGTGCGTCGTTTTCGAACTTCTGCGGCTTTCCCGTCCAAGTCCTTTTCGCGTACGGCGGCGGATTTGTTGATGGCTTTCCGTTTGCGCTCACCTTCTCGCTGTCGACCGACGATTTCGGCTTCCTTCTCGACGGCTGCTGCCACCTGGCAAAGGGCGGTCTCCACTTCGAGGGCTACGACAGTCGCGGTATGGCGGAAGGAACGTATTTGAGAGGAAGACATGGCGATGACCCAGGTCTGTAGGGTTGTTATGAGATCGGTGGTGTAGAGCGATCCGAGTTCGGCTGCTGCTAGAACGAGACGTTCTAATAGCTCTGAGAGGGACGCGCGAAAGCGCTTGAATGCGGGGAACTTTGACGTGAGGGGATATATGGGTGAGTTTTCCTAGAGGGAGATTAGCAGGAACGTTTGTGAGTGATGAGCCATGTCACCTGTTTAAGCCCCTCTGTGAAATTGTCGAGTGAATCGACGACGCCGTCATAGTCGATTGCTTGGTCTGCATCGACCGAGTCATTGCAGCCACATGCACGCAGGATACAGTTGATAAATTCTGCCTGAGCTGCTTCTGCACTTTGGGAGAGAGTGTGGAGAAAGTCCTCAGCGGTGGATTGAAGAGCGGCAGAAGGGTTGAGCAAGGTGTCTGTGATGCAAGTTGGAATGGCAAGGAGCGGGCGGGTGTGGACGGAACGTACTGAAGAGAGCGTTATCTGCAGCAATCTTGGTGTCCGAAGCGAGCTTTGTGGGATCGAAATGGCCATTTGCGGGCTTTGGTTTTGTGCGCCTCGGCTTTGGTTTTGGTGGCTTGGACAGGGCGGCAGTGGATTTAGCGGTGCGCGGCTTCTTGGCGGGCGGGGGGCCCTTTTGTTTGCGGTGCGGTGCGGCGCGTTTCTTGGACTTGGATGCGGTAAAGTCCTGCTCGTGCTCTGGGCCCGCGTCGTGGTCGTCGCTGGTGTCGTCTGAGTCAGAGAGTTCGGTAAGCGAGTCATCGTCGTTGCGTTTTCTGGCTGTTTTTGATTGCGGGGTGGATGCGAATGGCTTGACCTGTTTTCGGTCGCGGTGAGAGCGACGGGGCGCAGCGGCGGAGTCTGCCATGAGAGGGCGAGTCAACGAAACGCGTCCATCAACGCGTTCCCCTTTTCATTCTCACCCCCCTCCACTTCCATATCCGGTCATTTAACCCTTCCATGCATTCTCATGCCTCAGCTTGAGCGATCAATCGAAGCTTCGTGGTCTGCTCTTCCGAAATTGAAGCCATGCTCACTCCGAGTTGACTCCATCCGCGTTTCTCGAGGATCGTTACAAGGCATAAATTGTTGTGAATTTCCTAGTGCTTCGTGTGGGCTTGTTCACTCGACTC